>VXBC01006934.1:62764-140735 GCA_013399945.1 Ploceus nigricollis | reverse complement strand
CGGGGGGGGGGGCCCCGCCCCCCCCCCCCGCCCTCGCTCCGCCCTCCGGCGCTGGCCTTCGCAGCCGGGAAAGGCCGGGAAGATGCTGGAGACGCTGCGGGAGCGGCTTCTGAGCGTCCAGCAGGACCTCACCGCCGGGTGGGTATCGCTTGCGGCACCGCGGGGCTGGCGGGAGGAGCGGGAGAGGGCCCGCGTCCCGCAGCACGGCCGGGGCAGGGGGGGAAAGCAGGTGACCGGGGGCCGGGGAGGCGTGGACTGGCACTGGGAGGAAGAGGAGGAGATTGCGCAGACGGGAGCCGCTGCCGGGGCCGGTCTGTCACCCGGGGTGCCCTCCTGAGTGCGGGGACGGCTTGGAAACGCGACTCCAGGGTCCTGAATCCCGCCGTGTTCCCGCCTGGGCTGGGCGGCTGATGGCGGGCTGGCGAGCCCTGCGGTGCCGCGGGCGGCTCTGGGGAGCAGGAGGGGGAGCCGCGGTGCCCAGGAAGCAGCTGCGGTCAGGGGAAGGAGAGAGAGAGGGACAGACAGACCGCTGTTGTGAGAGAAGATGTGAATGGGGTCAATTAACGCGCTTGAATTTTTTATGAAGTTACCGACCTTCAAGGTTTCATGGATCAGCGTGATCCCTTAAAGAGCATTTCTGGGCGCCGCTTGGTGTGTGGAGAAACTTGCTTTTCCTTGGAAGATGAGTTACTGTCACTTGGGGAAAAGAAGCGCAGGATAATGGGATGGAACAGCCCCACGCTTCACTAAAAAGTAGAAAGATATTCTTCCTACGTTGTCTCACAAGGTTTATTTGGGTAGGCCCTGTGTCGGTGCTGTTTTTAGTACAAGCAGGTGGCCCAAGTGAGTGTCACTGGAAGCCAGCGAGTGGCCAGAGGACAAGGTCATGCCTGTGCTGCAGAGCTGATGGCTCATGATGAGCCATAGGAGAGTATAGTGTTGTAATCAATTACTTTTAAAAACTCTGTGGTCTTTGGCAATGTTAAGGCTGCCTTATAATACTCCTGTGGTAAATATTTATATATAGTGAGGAATGTCTGTGTACCCCAGAAACTTAAAATAAGCAGTTTATCATTACTTACTTGTATGGGTGTATGATGGTCAAGAGAACTGATAGAAGAGGCTGCCAATCAAGCAGATAAATTGCTTACATGTTATCTGTCTCAGCTTACCAAACAGCAACTGAATATTAAACTGTCTTAAAACTACAGACAAAAGCATTGTTTTATTTCTGTCTGACTTTCTCTTTTGCTTCTCAGAGGAGTGGATATCTCAGTACAGTGTCAGGCTCTTTCGAAAAGGGTGTTTTTCACATGGTGAAAGAGAATAACATGCCAGATCTGATGGTCATTTAACTCTGGTTCCATATTTGTGTTTTCCATATTTGCTGCAGTGGAGTCAGTATATTTCCATGTGTTTTGCTTTCTTCCTGGTGTTGCAATGTTTTGTTCTGAAAACAGTCCCTGATTTCATAATGTCCATTGTTTTGTCAGCTCCATTAATGTGCCCTTGTTCCAGTGTCCTGTCTTTCAGTGATATTTTCATCTGTGGTGTAATCTCTGGGGTTTTTTTGTCACTAGGGACCTGTATCTCAGAACCACAGCAGCAGAGGCTGTGGAAGGCATCTTTTTTTTTTTTCCCTTTAGTGCCCCCATGTAGCCAGAACACAAGTTGACCTGGTCTGCCCCCTCTTCCTTCATAGACAATGTAACCTAATTTCTTGGAATTCTGGATTACTCTGTTCTGCACCCCACCAAAGTGGTAAAAGAAGTCATTTTGTGATGTTGAGACTTTAACTTAAAATTGTATAATTCTCAAAACCCAAAGAAAGTGTTTTTGGTGTCAAGTTGTGGCCAACTTGTTAACTACACATAAATGCTTGCAAAAGTAGAACAAGTTGAATTTCATGAAATTGCAAGGGGGAAGGTTTTCCAGAGCTTCTAAGAAAATAATATCACTCCCCAAGGAATATGGGAACATGTATGTATTGCTGAAAAAGATTAAATCTGGGTTATGTGGTTTAAAGAGACCAGTTTATAGTTATTAGCCATTTCTGTGGCCTCCTTCCTTGCTCAGTTGTGTCTGCTGTCTAATTCTGCGTGCCCTGTGAGCAAGGTATCTAAATTTTGACCCATTCACCTGTTAGCAAGCTTTTGCAGGCAGAGGAAAAACATCAGAATGGATGCAGAAGAGTGCTGATGTTTCAGGCTGGGCTGCATAACTGGGGAACATGGCAGTGGAGAAGGGCAAATGGCACAGCTTCCTCGGCAGCGGGTTCTTCCTCAGTGTGCTGTGGTTGTTGTTATAAACAACAACCTGTTATAAACAGCTCTCTGAGAGGGAGTGGAGACCTGCCTTAGCGTGACTTTTCTCAAATTATCAACCACCTGGTGTGCTGTAGAGCTTTGATGTTTCTTTGAGTTCCTGGAAAATAATGATCAAGACTGGGGGAATGATTTGACTACCCCTCAAAGCAGCCTGAATATCTGTCTGTATATTAGGTTGTTTCTCAGTTCCTGGGTCACTCAGGATTACAGATCTCTCTGTCATGTCTGGAGGATATCTTTGGCTCTTGTAGTTCCTTTCCATCTTGCTTATGTCTGTGTCATTTATTTCTTACTGTCCTAGGCAATAAAACTTTTTTGTGACCACAAAGGGCCTAGAAATTGAGGACAGCCATTGCTTGGGTGATCAGGGAATAGCCAGCAGGTTTGGTTCTCACTGTACTGTGTCAACTTGATTAGCGTATACAGGTTGTCTGATAAAGAGGGGAAAGAGTTGGGAGGGTTGTTTGGTTGGTTTGGAGGGTTTTTTTTTTTTTTGCTTTTGAGGAGCAAAATACCAGTCAGTTTGAAATGGACTGTGTGTGAAAGAAGCCTCAGATATGCTCAGTGCAGTGCACTGTGGTGATGCTGCTGGAGGTTCTGAAAGCTGGCAGAGGAAAAGTTGTGCTTCTGCTGGTTTTGTGTTGGCAGACTTATGGCAGGTGGGCACATGTGTATGTGTGACTGTTATGCTTTTCCTTGCCATGAGACCCTTCCTGTAAATGGTATTCCTCAGGGCTGGATTGGTTATTTCTATGCAGGTCTTTTATTCCTGTCTGCTAAAGAAATTGTATCAAGAGGTATCAAGACTTGTATACACAATTCCCATTAAACTTTTTGTACTGAATTGCCTGATACCCTTCTGCAAAAAATCTCAAGATTTAGCAGCAGTGTCAGTGGAAATAAATTCATATGAGGGTCTCCACAAAACTAAGGGAAATTTGATTTATTTGTGAAACAAGCTGAAACAAAATTAACTGTATTAGACTGGAATTAGCGCATTATGTACTCAAGTAATTCGTTCTCTGTTTTTGGTGTTTTAAGTGTCTGATGTATTTGTGTTTTGATTTGTAGGTTGAAGACTTTGGGCGACAAATCAAGAGATGCAAAGAAAAGTAGGCAAAGGTACTTCTGAATGTCTTAATATATAGTGTTAATATAAGATATTCTTGTTAAGGAAAAATTTGAAGTGGCTCATATATATGAGCCAATTGCAAGAACATTTGCATATAATTTTACAAAATACTATTTTGACAACAGAGAAGCTTAACGAAAGCAAATGCTTTGCTTAATGCAGCCTTCTTGATAGGCCTAAATAATTTCTAATGGCTGTCAATCAGTTTATAAATTACTATTTAAATTAAATGAATATGCAGTGTTATTGTAGTACCTCATAGAAGATTCAGGTTGCAGTACACTGAAATGTAATTTTGTACAATCTCTGTGAATTTCATGTCCTAAAATTGTAACTCAGGGGTTTTTTTTAAATGTAAAAACAGAAATAGGAGCCTTTTTACTGTGGAAAATATGTGTGTAATGAAATACTCTGGTTTTCTGTTTCAAGAAGTTTTGAGAATTGTGCTCATTTGTTTTTTTTTCTTTCATTGTTTTGGAGGTATTTTTTAGTCCTCTGTATCTTAGTTCTTAGCTCATTCTTTCAATTTGTGTGAGCTACAGGTGAAGACTACTTGATGTCTGTAAATGACATCTGTGAGAGTTACTTCTTCAAATCAGTTCAGATATGCTTTAGTGTAAAGCATATTCTTGTTAATACTATGTAGACACAAATTAATATAAAAACAAGCCAAGTGCTAAAAATAAAGGATCTGAAATAAATTGTCCTCAGTCCTGATGTTTTAGATAATTTTTTTTAATAGAGGACCTGTTGTATGGACAAGGCATGCAGGCTAAACTAAGGATGGGTGAAGGTCTGAATAAAACTATTTTAGACAACTGCCTTCTCTGTGTGTTTCCAGTCCATAGTATTTTGGTTCTTCTGGAGTGCTGTAGTAAATATCCATTGCTTTTTGGGAAAAGCACTGGGTAAACCAATTGAAGCATCAGAAACAGGAGAATGCTGGGGTGGCTTCTGCTTTGCTGATAAAGTTCAGGGACAAACACAGCTTAACTTGGTTGTAAGGATGGCTGAGGGCATATTGATGGGAGCCGAGGAGAGGCTAGTAAGGGTGGTGTTACAATGGGCGTTTGTCACTGACCCTCTGACCAGGGAGAGAATGATGTTTTCTCCAAAGAGCTTGAGGAATCCTATGTATCATTAAACCCCCATTCTCGTGGAGGCCTTTAGCTTCCAGCTCCTGAAAGGACAACCCATCAGTATGCAATCAAGAAATGCCCTGCGAGGGTGTCAAGGATAACTTCTTGATGCCTCTTCATAACCTCTTTGGCATGCTGGAATAGTCTTAGGAAAGCTAGAGCTCACCTGGAACTGACATTTACAAGAGATGTCAAGGACAAGAAGAGTGACTAGCCCTGCACTGATAATAAAAGGCTGGAAGAAAACACAGGATTGGTGATGAATGGGGTAAATTACAGCAAATGTAGAGATTGTTGAGGTATTTAATGCCTTTGTGGCTTCAGTGCCTTGTGCTTAGTGAAGGGGGTCAAGGGGACTGACCAGTAGTGAATGAGGATGGATTGAAGAGACTCAATCCATAAAAGCCGTTAGGACCATATGTGCCGAGAGGTATCTCATGAAAATCAAGAGGTGCAAATTCCATGTTTCCCTGGGAAGAAAGTATCCCCTGCAACAATGCAGACTGGGGTTGGCAGACTATCTGGGTAGTAACTTTGCTAAAATGACCCTGGAATTCTTGGCAGACAGCAGGCGGAATGTGAGCCAGGGACATGCCTTGTAGCAGGGAAGGCCGACAGGTAATGGGGCTGCAAACAATACCCAGACAGTGGGATTGAGGAAGGTGATTGTCCCCTGCATTCAGCACACCTTAGACCACTAGCTATCCTGTCCAGTTTGGTCCTGAGTTTGAGAAAGGTGTTAATATTCTGGAGCAATTTAGTGGAGGGCCACCAAAATGGTTGTGGCAGGAACTCTGTGTATGAGGAAAGGCTGAGATGGGCAGTTGTTCAGCCTGGAGAATAGGTGACTTCTGGGAGACCTAGCAGCAGCCTGTCATTACACGTGAAGTAGTTGTTGAGGAAGCTGGTGTGTGGTGGGAACTCAAAAGGTGATAGGCATAAGTTGAAACAAGAGGTGATCAGACAAGAAAAGCTGAGAAAATCTTCCTGAGAAAGCTGCTTTGATCTCAAAGCTGTTTTTAACAGGGGATTGGAATAGAAACTTCCTGAGGTCCCTTTTCACTTCACTGATACTGTCACTTTTCCCTTGCCTTAAGGACAAGAAGATTTAATTTATGGTTGGTTTTTTTTTCCCCCATGCAAATTGTTTGGATGATAGTGCAGAACAGTCTGTTTGGGTGATCTTCCAAGAGACAAATTTTGGATGATACCAGGATCTTTGCATCCTTAGAAGTACTGTATTGTTAATTTTCTATAACGTAAAATAAGATGTCTTTATACTTCAAGCTGTTATTAATGGAAGTGTATGCATTGAATAGGAGATCCTTAGAGCATTAAACTGGCAAAGGTTCCTTAGCTTAGCATTTATTTTTAGTGTAGAATATATTAAGTGGAATATCTGTATTGAGGGACATGAACTTGTGTAGTAGTCTTTTTTTTCAGAATGGTTCTGTGCCCTTTTTTAGGTTAAAATTACGTTCATCCTATATCTTTGTTAACTGTACTTAGAAATTATTCAATAAAACTTGTTTTTAATGGACACGGTTGAAAAGAGGTAAAAATAGGCTATCATAAAACAATAAGGGAAAAAAGCAATCCTAGCTTTGGAATATTCTTGTAAGATACACTGTGTAATGCATTTTAAACCAAAATTGGCAAAATGTTTGTGAAAATAGGAGCAGGAGGAAACATTTCTGTGTGCTCAGCATATCTGTCAGATGTGTGTGCACACATTTTTTATAACAGCCTTCTTTTCTTCAACAATCTAGATCTGTTCAGTGTTTGCCAGAGTTTTCTGCTGGACTGGAATTACTAAGCAGGTATGACCTTCCTTTTCTTTATTAATGTTTGCTTCCTATATTAGATTAAAAAAATCTAATTTCTTAAGAAAGAAATTAGAGAAGAAAATCTATGTGTTGCTGATAGGTTTTTTATTGTTCTGCAGTTAGTAATGTGGGAATGGTTACCAAATGATAAATGTGTTTAAAGCTTGCCCAGTTCTGAAGTGCTGTCATGTTAATGAAACTGAAGTTCTGGAGGAAAAGCTGCGTTTAAAAGATGCCTCTGGTCCATATCCTAATGCAGAGGGGTGAAGCACCAGCACCAAGCCACAGTCTGTGGTTTCATGACTTAAACATATTTGATAAAATTTCCTGCTGTCTTTTTTTTTTTTTTATTTGAGGGGGTATATGTATGATTACAATCTTGTTAATTTTTTTCATTTTCTTAATTACGTTGAGTTCCAAGTGATGTTTGAGGCGGTGGGTTGTCTTGTAAGTATTGTTGGGTCCATTAGCTTTTAATGTTGGTTAGCAGGTTAAAAAACATGAATCACTTTTTCTTTAGAAGACACTGTTTCTCACTGCATATTTGTCTTGGCAGACCAGTAAATACTGGAAAGAATTACACAGCTTTTTAAGCTGTAATTTCTGGTACTACCTGTAAATATAAGCACAGTGACATCCATGAATTCCTTTGTAAGGAGAGTACAGTAAGAATAGTAATTTGTCTTCTCTTCAGATATGAAGATGCTTGGGCTGCCCTTCATAAAGGAGCCAAAGATTGTGCAAAAGCTGGAGAGGTAAGGAAAAATAACAATGCCATGCATGAAATATTTTAAAATGTGTAAATAATTTTAAACTAAATTTTTTAGTACCAGCCTACAGAGTTAACCTTGGCCCTCAGGTAAACATCCACACAGCTTTGTTCACTCTCACAGTGATGTAAACAACAATGTAATACAAATGTGAAATAACAACCTGATGCAATGTAAACAGTTGCAAAGATGATGTTGTATGTTACTGCTGTAGCTCTTTAAAAGCAGTGGGGGTTGGCTGGGAAAGTACAGAATGTATTTGGGGTTGAGGCGCCTTAGTGGTTTGTATCAGGGCAGGGCTGTGGCACTGACACTGCTGCCCACTCCTAGTGCACAAGACAGCAAGATTGGCTTGCCCAGTCGAAAAGATTTGGGAAGTGTTTGTGCTTTCTCCTAATTTCATTCACTATTCCTGCCCTGGAAGCAAAGTGACAAGTTGTATGGTTTATTTGTGGAATGAAGGAAAAGGAAACTTCCAGTGAGTGTTGCCGATGCATTACTCAGCACCAGACTTTCAGTTTCAAGCCATGGTTAAGGGGCAGACAGTGTAATCCGGGTGGCCACGATGCAAAGAAGGACTGAGCTGTGGGGTTCTCTGTCCTGGCTGAAACCTTCACTTTGGCTGAGTGAGTGCATCCTTCCTGGCTCTTCTCTTCACTTAGGGACTTCTCTGTATCTTTTTACAGTGGATAAATAACTCACTGTGTATTTACAGTGAGAAAGAAAGTCTCTTATGTTCTTCTTTCTCTTGCCTAATGGTATGGCCCTGCTTTTTCCTACATTCTAGTGAAAACCTTCAGGCCCTGGAGATGGAGTTCTGCTTGCCAGTTTGGCATTTTTACTGCTCATAATATTATTTTTTTTCCCTAGAAAATCTCATAAATTATGTGATCACAATTTTATAATACTTGTTATAGTTTGCTTTAAAAATTGTAATTTTGAAAACAATGTGAGGTTTCATATATATTAAACTAATATAACCTAATCTCACATGTTATGGCTGCTTGGGAAAATGAGAATGAAAAACTTCCAAAAAGACTTACATTTTCCATTAAATTCAGATATTTACTTTACACACAACTCAGTATACGTATTGCTTGCAGAGTTTTGTTTTATATTTTTTTTATAAAAAGGGAAAATAAAGACTGTGTAAGCACAGAAGATTGACTGTACTGTAGAAGACCTAAAGGTCCACTTGTCCAGTATCCTATTTCTGCTTATTTGTGCTGTCTTATTTATAAATATTGAGTAAAGTGAAAATTTCAGGCTTTAATTACAGCTTAGAGTCGTACCATGTTAAATGGTAGAAGTTAACTACCAGTTCCATGTACAAAATTGTCCTTTTAGATGATTGTCATTTCAGCTGCATTCAGTTGTCTCAGGGCTGAAATGTTTGTGGTGTTTGTCCCCATCTCATGGTGGCTTGTTTTGTTTTTTTTTGTTTGCTTTACTGTTTAACGGATAAAAATACCATATCCCAGACTCAGAAATAGACCTGGCTTTATTTAAGTAAGACTGTTTGGTCTTCTAAAGTGTTCCATTGCCCAATGGGCTTTGGAATATGTTTCCAAAACTTGTCTGGTGAAACAGTGTGTTTTCTTAACAGGGATAGGTAGCTGGAGGAATTCGCAAAAGATAGAAATTGTTCTTCTAAAATAATTGACATAAAGTGGGTAGAATTGTACATTTGAGAGCTCCTTTGTCCATTGCTCAGACTTTTTCAGTTTCTGCCTATAAAGACTATAGAAATTGAAGAATTCAGAATGCAGATACAGCCACAGGCTGTAGTTGTGTGCAAGAGGAAGAATGGGTAATAGAATTAAGAGCAGGGAAACAATAATTAAATCATCTCAATTATAATTATAATTATAATAATGGAAACATTTGTTACCTAAGATCTCTTGATCCTGGTGTTTTTCATAGAAAATATAAGTGAAACTTTGAAGCAGTGTATCCTTTTCTTATTTTTCATAGAAAATATAAGTGAATCTTTGAAGCAGTGTATCCTTTTCTTATCTTATTATATAATAAAAGCTAAGAAAAATGAAACAACAAGAATTGAAGTAATGTAGAAATGTGTTCATAAACACTTGGCACTACTGCGGTTTATCACAAAAGCAGAAGAGCAGTAATGTTATAAAGGCAGCTTTTTAAAAAATGTCATTCCTTTTACTTTATTTTCTAGACTACTTTGCATGTGCAGAATTCTCATTTTCATTGTTAAGATGAAATTGGTATGACTGGCAACATTAAACCATTGATATAAATATGCCCAAAATTGCAGCACTGTGATGTTGTTATTGTGCACCAATGCAACACTGCTGCCAAAATTTCGGGTACATCTTGCTTACAGTTAACAACATCCATAAAATACTTCCTGCATTGATTAGTATATTGAGAAATAACTTTTTGTCATATTTTTGTTCAGTGCATTTTGATATAAATATTCCATACTACAGGGGATTTTTTGAGCATGTTGTTTATTTACTTGAGGAGTATACAAGTGGCAGTGCTGTAGGGTTGCTGTGCTGACCTTATGCTTCCAAATGTATTAATTATAAAAATTAGTCAAGATACTATGAACAGGTACATAAGTTTGCAATTAAAGGCCTGTTTGTTGCAGCTGGTCGACAGTGAAGTTGTGATGCTTTCTGCACACTGGGAGAAGAAAAGGAACAGTCTGGTGGAACTGCAGGATCAGCTTCAGCAAATACCGGGGTTCTTAGCAGATCTGGAATGCCTCACGGCAAACCTAGGTAAGTTCTGATAGACATAACAAGCATTCAGATCAGTACAGAGGATTAGACTGAAGTTCAGCTGTTGTGAATGTTGTGATTATAAAATTTAATTTTACTTTCTGTGGTAAAACTGTAGTTCTTAAACAAATTGCTTTTTTAAAAAGATAGCAAGTAGCAGTGGTTGCTCTCCCAGCAGTTGAAATTTTGTATGTGTTGTTATTTGAAAAAAAATTTGACAAATGTTTGAACAGGTGAAAAATGCTATTCTTGAAGTCTTATTAAATTGTTAAGATTTTTGATAGTATGAACACTCATGTATATAGCTGCTTCTTTTGGAGTCTGTGTAATTTTACATAATAATGTTTAACTTATCATTTGGGGTGGGATGGGGGAGAAATTTACCCGGCTAGGGACACTAGGGACCAAAGGCAGGAACCTTTGGTTTTGAATAATTGTTGGTTCCAAAGGTTACTTCTATAGTTGGAATTAATGGACAGGGTTAAGATATTCTGAACTGATACCGAGCTTTTCTACAGGTGAATATTAATGCTGCCTATTAAGATTAGCAAACACCTCATGTTTGTTAGGTGGGTTGCAATTTTTAAAACTTTACCGAAGGTCAACCTGTTCATTTTATTTGAAAGATGAGAAGATGAATGCTTTGGTGGACTAATTCTGGAACCTCTCATACAAAACTGTTGATCCATTGTTGAAAATTAAATTAGGAAAAAATGTTGGGGACTTTTAGTCTCTGAAAATCTCTACTATTGCTGAGCCTTGAAATGGACAGGCAGCGTTTGACAAGCAGCAGCCCTGTCTGTCCACAGTATGTCTCTTGATACTTCCATGAAAATTTATACGAGGTGTATCAAATTAAAGCTTTGAAAAACTGCTGTCTGCACATGGATTTTAGGTAGCTGAGTTCCCTAGGGACTGTGCCTGCACTTCTCTTTCTTACTGCAGGTGGGAAGTATGCAGAAATTCCTCATGTGATTGCAGCTCTTTGTTTTTGTGGGGTGGGTTGGATTTGTGTGTTGACACGATGTGAAGAAAAGGAGGGTTCTTTTCTGTTTTCAAAGGCTAATTTCTCATTCTGCTATGGTCAGTGGACATGCACAAATCAGCTTTTGTTCCTAGGTAGGCTGATAATAACTTTGCTATTTATTCCTGAACCAGGGAATGTATTCTACTTTTTATTATGATTTTCTTATACCATCTTGTTTAATAAAGCTTTGTCATCTATGCTAACCATTTAATATTGGCTGTTTGAAAAAAATTTTTCTAAGGAAATAAAAGTTCAAATAGTGATTTATTAAAATACTGGGTTTAATATTACCATGCAGTCCACTGGTAGCCCAAAGATAAACAGTATAATAGAAAGCTAATGGAATTGCCTTTATAGTTCATAATGCTGCAAGTGCTGTAAATCCTGATGAATTGGGGCTACTTTTGGATTCCTAATACAGTTTTATGAACTAGAATTAATCTCACTCCGATTGTAGAATTTCTTGGATACGTATGTCTCTAGATAATTTGTTGATACTGCAAAAGTAGAATTTTAGGAACCATTCAGAAGCCTGCTCAGGGAAGCTAATGGATTTTGAGGTGTACTGCTAAGGTTCTGAGATTTGAACCAAACCTTCTAGCTTTACCGTTTGTGTCAGATTTTAAATAATTTATCTAAAGTTTCTTATTAATTCCTCCTAGCATCTGTCAGTTTTTTAAATTGTTTTGGGTTTTATTTTTTCCTCTAATAATTTTTATGGAGTCTGTTTGAAGAGATAGATATAATTTGTACCAAATTCAACATCTAACCTTGTGAAGGTGATTTAACAGAAGTTTACTGCAATACTCTGCTTATTGTTTTTGGTTTTTACAACTCTTAACTAACTGCTTAATATAAACTGTATTCAGTTTTCCAAGAGATGACTATTACTCTGACTGTAAATTTTCAATATGAGTGAAATATTCTGTGGAAGAAAAAAAAAAAAAGGGGAAAAATAGAATCACAAAGTGCTGGGTTATGCACCCAATGTTTCTTGTGATGTGATATGCTTCTAATAAATCTATTAATGCTTTCATTTTGAAAGTAGGTAAGAGACCCTGGCTGCTTTTGGTGAAAGAAATTTCAGATAACGGAAATGAACCTTTTTAGTGACCTACTTAAAATTGGTATGACTCATGTACAGATTCTTCAGCTTTTGATATGTATTACAAGACACATTTTCATTAGCAATTTTAAAAAGTTCTTTAGCTTAGGTATTCACATTATCAGTCATACTTCACTTGAAGTAGAAACTCTGTGTCTCCATTTGATAAATTTATTGTATTATGCAATGTCTTGTAGCTGCTACTGAGAACTTTGAAGAAAAAATTACTCTCATGTAAAAGTGAAAAGGACAGTTACTGCCCTTTCAAGGTGCAGAATTGGACTCATCACTTAAGTCAGTTTTTAGCTGAGATGTTGTAGAAAATATCTTCTCGCTGATATCTGGCATACTTAGTATGAAATATGTTTTCATGTTTGAGCAGTGGCATTTTGCTCAAACATCGGTTTTGATTTCAGCAGATCAATACACACAAACATTGATCCAAATCCAGTTTTTCTCCCTTCCTTTTTTTTTTTTTTATTTTAAAGATCAACTTGATACTGGTTTCAGAAAGACTGATCTTGTACATAAGTGACAGATCCAACATAGGTTGAAAATGTTTTACTGGTGGGACTGGGCAGAAATTAAGGCTAGGCATGCAGTCACAGAGATAAAAGCCTTTGCTTTGTAGTCTTTAGGGTTTTTTTNNNTGTGGGGTTTTTTTTTTTTTTTTTTTTTTGAAGTGAGGGCTAGATGGGTGTGAAAATTCGTTGGGGAAACAGAACCTTTTGCACTGCTTAGGAGAAGTATCCTTGTTTCTATCTTGAGTAAAAGGTCAGTCTTTTTTATTTCAGACTGTGTATCAAGTATGAAAGTTGCTATTCTCTAGCTTTGCAAAATTTGTCTAATTTTTTCAGCATTTGCATTTATCTTTTACTGAGAAAATCAGGGAACTGTTTAGGAGATTTATGTAAAACCAGGGAATTTGAATGATATTGTGTAAAGACAGCTATGTTCAACAGGGAATTTTTCTCCATAGGCTTCAGGGCACAACACTTCAGCAGAGGGGGTTGTTGTATTAGGTAGGGTTATATATGTATAAAAGGCATAGTTTGGTGCTGTGAACTTGGAGGTGTCTGAGGATTGAATACGCAAGGAAAAGGATCCTAGTGTACTTGCTATATGATTTCAGCAAAGAAGCTGCTTTAACTTCATCTAAGTGGTATAATACTATCTGGGTTTAAGATCCTTTCTGTAAAAATTGAGTAGTAGTAGAACTGTAATTATATAATAAGTTTTTTTTCTTTCTTTTTTTTTTGTTGCAGCTGAATTGAGCGCTTCCTGTTCATATATGTCTTTCACTGCTCATTTTAAGCTTTTAGTAATCTCTGCCCCTGTGTGGCCTAGAGGTAGAGGGAACATCTTTGATGTAATTGCCTCCATGCTTTTTGCCTTTTAGTCAGAAAATAAATGAGTTTTGTAGAAATGTCTTTAATACTCCTGCATGGTTGCTGTTGTTTGAACAGCTGGGACAGTGCAGGAAGGCTGCATCTAAAGTTAGTGGAAACCTATTTGTTGTGATTTAGCTATTCTAACAAATTTTGTACTCATACAGAACTACAGATAACATAGGTTTCAGTTAGAAAAGTTATGTGGTAAATTTAAATTAGGTACACTTTAGAAAGAAAGTGTTTTCTGGATAAAAAGTTCTGTGGTTGTTGAGTTCTAGATAAATACTTTAAAACCTGATAGCTGGTAAACTATGGAAAACAGTGTACGCTGATGGAAGATAATGCAGTGTAATGTCACCTGACCAAACTTTAAAAGAATACTTCAAAATAATACATACTTCAAAAGAATTAAAACTAAGAATTAAGGTTTCAAATAGTGTTGTTATACTTGTGGTAATGTAAGAAATACAGCCCAAACTGCTATAATTGGAGTGATGTGACCCAAAGAAGAAGGTTTTTATTTTCAGCTATCTAATAAAATAATACTATTTCTACCAAGTGTGGCATATTGCTATACCTGAAAATTCTTAATCTAAAGGTAAATATATTTTTTTAAATCTGAAAAAGATTTAGAGGCAGTGGGGTTTTTACAGCCTAAGTTTCAAACTGATTAAATCTGTAGTTTTGTTTCGCACTGCCTTTGTATGCACAGTGCATATATTCTCTTTTGGGTAAGAGAGATGTTAATTGTCAGCTGTAGTTGGTGCAATGGAGCTTCAACTTTTTTTTGTGAAAAGCAATTTTTCTTTTACTTTAGAAAGAAAAAAACTTCTGAAACCTCTGTTGCAGTAAAGCGGGATTGTTGCCTCCTGGAGAGATCTCTGGTGTCCATTCCTGTTGTGCAGGAGCACAGTGTTTTCTGCAATTCCCACTAGAGGCTGCTCAAATGCAAGTGCTAGAAATCAGTTGCTCTCCAGAATTCACTTTTCTTTATCCTCTTTATTTTCCTGTCCTTTGTTGTTGTCTTTTAATATTATTTCAACAGCAAATACAGCAAAGCAGGTGGTGGGCGTTTTTAAGTGGAAAAAGCAGTGGTTGATTGGTACCTTAGTAAATTATTTTCAGTCCTGCTGTGTTTGAGAATTTTGCAGATTAATAAGGGAGCAATTATTCTGAAAAGCAAGTTAGCACAATACAGGTATTTGGATTTTAATGCACTCAGAGAAGTCAATTTCTTAAACAGAAAGGGCCTACCAATCATAATTGTAATCATGATATTACACTTTGAATACATCTGAATTTTGTGAGAGAAAATTGAGTGTGTGGTAAACGATGAATGTTCTACATCACAATATGTAGAATTGAAAACATTTTTTTCCCTCAAACTTGTTTCTGCATTAATTGGCAACTGCCTTTCTTTATTTTTTTGTTGTTGTTTTTTGCCAATCCGTCCCCCTTCCCCTCAGTGATCTGTATAGAGAAAAATAATTTAGGGAAGTTTTTACTGATTATATGATTCATGTTTCCCTTTCCTGTTGTGGATCTTCTTTGTTAGGGACTAAAAAATGGTGTTAAGCTGAACATATGAATATGCGTCCTAGGAAATTTGCTTATGAAGTCTTAACTTTTGCTTTTTTAGAGGAACCACAAGATAGCTATTTATAATGAAGCAATGGCTAACGAAGTTGAAATTATTTATTGATAGACTTCAAGTAGAATGGCCAAGCCAGAGTGGAGGATTTGACTGATGCCTTCAGCTTACTGTTTCCTTTTTTTGAGCGTCTGAAATACATTAACTCTGGCTGCTGTTTGTTTGTAAAAATGTGAATTATTCTTGCTCCTGCAATTTACCTTCCCTCTGGTATAGGAGAAGGCCTGGCAAAAAGATGAATAATATTCCTATAGTTCACACAGTTTCGTCTCAGAGTGACCAGCTGCTTAGGGTTTGGGAAATTCTGAGGAAAGACATGAAATTTAGCATTAATCACTGTCAGGGAAAGTGATCCTTTGATACAAGGTTCACATGGGTTAATTCAGATGAGGAGGGACCTCAGGAATTCTCTAGTCCGAATTTCAACTCAAAGCAATGTGAGCTGTGAGATGAGGTCAGTTTTCTCAGGACATGTCACAGACAAGATCTATTTGAAGTTGAGACTGAGCAATTATGGTTAAAGACAAGATTAAGAGATGTGTATATAAAATAGGTAGATTTAATTACAACATTTACATGTGTATGTAAAATAGGTAAATCTCTATATTTAGCTATCAGTAAAGGGTCTGTCTTCAGAGACATAAATATAAGTTCTTTTATATTACCACTGTTTCATGTGAAAGCTAAAATTCTCCCCATATGCTTTATTTTTGTTTCATTTGAATAAATGAGGATTTGACCTGGCTTTGGCCAGCACAGCTTTATTCCTTGGACTGGTACTGTGTAGGAAGTGCTAAACTGGCAGTCTGCTCAAGAAGGAAAAGTATGAGTCCTGAATGCTTCTCTTCTTCAAATACAGGCCAGGAGCCTGTGTCACCACAATGCTGGGACAAATAGAATGGTTCAGCACCTTGCTACAAGGGAACCTCGGATAGATCTTCCTTTAACGTGGCTCTGCTACCACTCTTCACTGCGGGATTTGGGCTGAGATTTGTTTATCTTTTGGAGCCATTTATATGTGTGTAATTATCACTGTGTTATTATTTATCTTTTTGAAATCCTGTTTCTTTTCAGATGAGTTGTCTGTCTATTGATGCAATTTGATATTCATGCAAGTCTTTCTTACAGCCCAGCTAGAGGCAAACTTTGAGGAAATGGAGAATCATCTGTTGTGTCTTGAGGAACTATGTGAGCAGTGTGAATTGGAAAGATACAAATGTATGCAGACATTACAGCTGGAAAACTACAAGAAAACAAAAAGGTAAATAAAATGCATGTTATAAATATAAATTAGCATACAATATAAGTCTTTTGTAGTTAACCCCCCCATATATAATATAATATAATATAATAATAATATAATATAATCCCTTTTATTTTCATCTTCTAAAGAAACAATAGTCTTTGACAGGACATTGCAATTTTGTAGTAGATTCACTGAATGTCTTAGTGATGAACAAAGAGTACATGTGTTTGGAAAATTATCACAACATCGTCATTAAGATTAAGTCATGCTTATTATTCTCCACAAAGAATTTGACTAAGGGCTGTTGGTAATAAGCACAGATAAACTGTTGTTTCTTTTAATCCCTTGCCCTGCTTTATGGATTCCTTTTTTGTTGTTGTTGTTTTTCCCAAGTACCTGTCAGGTTAGGAACTGAATCCTGTAAGTACCTTTTACTCTGTATGAAAGATACTAATCTCCTGCCATTCTCCTACTTGTAAAAGCAGGACATTAATGCTTGGAATCAGAGTTCAGCTTACAGCAGTATGTATGAAAATTCAGAACTTTGAACTCGTGAGCTTCAGGTTTACTGAAAAGATAAAGTAGCAAGTGAAAAATATTAAGCCCTTAAATATCTTAAACTGTTGACTTCCTTGATTTTTGTTACCACCAGTGCCAAAAATAACCTAATAAAAGGAGATAAGAAAAGCAGTATTACATTCGTTATATAAATTAGAAAATGAGGAGTTGAATTGAAGCAGTTTGTCAAAGGCAGTGTCTGACAGCCTCTTAGGGAGGGGTGGGTGGAGGTGGATGTTGACTGAGATGGGGGTAACCAGGTTACTTGATCTGTCCAGGCAGGAGTCCTGCTGTTAGCCAGTCTTGCTGTTAGCACCCTGGCCCTCTCCTTGCCTCCTTGATTGTGGAAGCAAGTTTGACACATGTGGTAAGATCAGAACAAGTGGTTCTCACAGTTCTGATGAGGATGTTGTGGTCGAGGGTGGGACTGTGTCAGACAGCACTGGCCACATTTTCCTTAGCTTATCTGGGTTCACCCTCCTTGCCATTCTTGTAGCTCTTTCTGTTTTTATAGTTTTTTAAAATCCCAGTCTCTTCCCAACTGATCTATTCACCCCTGATTGCTTTTTCACTATTGGTTTTCAGTTATTATGTAGGAAATCTTAGGCTTCTATGGTGTTAAAGATCCAGTTACTGAAGGAATGCTTATGTTGCAGGTTTTACCTCCCAAAAGGTCTCCAATACCTTAAAGACCCCCCCTTCAGTTTTCTGTGAAATTTGACTGTTTTTTACCTAACTTCCTTTAAACACTTGTGAAATCCAGTCACCCCTCACGGTGCTATCTGTGGCTTTTGTCAGTATCTTATGTTATCTGTCACATCTGGCAATTTCTCATGTTGTGTCCCTTTAGTTTTTCACATCCTGTTCAGTTGTCTTAACCTCAGGCCAGGGGCCCAGCAATGGTCTTTAATTTTCCTGCAACCTGGATTTTCTCTTTCCCAGCTCAGGGCAATTCCATATTCTCTCTCTAGAAAGAGTCAACAGCAGTCAGTATGGCTGAATATTCACTTGTTCAGACCTACTTGAGTAATCTAAATAACTAAGAGTAATAATTCCAAAATTCTAAATACGTGCTATTTAACCAAATAACACAATTTAAAAATGCATATGAAGCAACAGAATTGGTCCTGTATAATTTTCTACGGTTTTCTGAATGGTTTTTTGTTCTCTGCCATCCTTGCTCCCTTTCTCCTAGCCAATGCTTTCAGTATCAAAATAAAGTGTTAAAACATTGCCTGCTCTGCTTACCAGTATCTAATCAGTTTTATAAATAGAATGCTAAGCAAGCTACTTAGTGTAATTGTAAGCTGATTACATTTGGTCAGACCTAGACAAAACAGGAAAAATGCAGGTAATTTCTGGTTGATCATTACCACTGTATTTATTTAGGTAAGAAATTAACTGCTAGCTCATTACAGGAAGGACACTTGCCAGTGTAGGTGCTTGAAGAGCGAGCAGCCGGTTAACTTGACGTGAGTGTGATTTGCGGTGTATGTTTGCGACTCGTATCCTGTCTTCCTCTCTTTAGTGCTTGGGGTTTTTACTGTGATACCAGTTGAAAGAATCAAGGAGGGGGGAAGGGGTCAGGAGTCTATGCTCTCTCTTTAGCACAGAAATTATTTTAAGAGAGTAAGTGGTTTTGTGTTTGAAAAAAAATGATTTCATGTGTTTTGACAATATAGGGATGAAAACTGAGATGAATTTGTGCTCTAGAAACTCTGATTATTTTAAGCATGTAACAAAACGTAATTTCGTTATAAAGTCACTATAGAGCTTAGGCTAGAAGCTCATGTATTTCAAATCTTTTGAAAAAATCCGATATGAAACACTTAGAAGAAGGTGCTTTAGGTCATCGTCAAACCTATGAAGCGCAGCTTATGGTAACTATGGGAACTTATTTTAAGAAATAGGTCTCCCTATTAAATAGAGCAACTTCATTTCAGTTCAAACAGATCAATTTTTTGCCTTTTGTCATTGTGTTGAGTGCTAATTTCAAAGTAGATTCATCAATACGCATCTTCTCCAAGCTATTTAAAAGCCTGGTGTTTGGGGGGATTGGTTTTGGGGTTTTTTTGAGCTTATCTCTGGAATTTTAATATTCTCTTTTTTGTGTTTAAATCCATTGATTGGGGTACCAGTACTGTTGTATGAAGTCTAGATTCCACCCTTGTTTTCTCTGGTTAGTCTCTCTGCAATCATTTGGATGTATGTTAGCATTAAACCGTATAATTTTGATTCCTGTCTTTTTTTCAATCAAGCACAATTCTTCTTCCCTTTCCTTCATTCTCCTGCTGAGGGTATTCTGATTGCAGGAAACTTTGTGTCTCTTCAGTCTCATGTGGCAATTCTTGCTTTCCCAAGTGCGCAGTGTCCTTTAGGAAGCACTGTCAGGAGCTCACTTTTGTGTCATCTATTAATGTGCCCTGAGTGGCAGCCTTGTGGTGTAAGATAAAATGTTTCTGACCTGAAGCTGTACTTGCCATGAAGCTTGTGGTACCATTTGTATCCATTTCAGAGAGATCACCACATTTTGAAAAATAGCAACTCCTGATTGTTGTGTCAATTAAAAGGAGTTGCCCAAATGCAGCATTTTGTAGGAATACATTGGGAATAGCAGGGTCCTTGTCACTGGAAATGGGTGAATAGATTTTACTGTATGTTATTTGACTTAAAACATAATTGTCTAAATGATAATGTTTTTAGGATGTCTTTTTTAAGAACCCGCTCTGTTTTTCAGTATTCGTCAGCTTTGAGAACTGACATAGAAGGAAGATAAATGTAAAAATCTAAAATAGAAACCTTAGTGGGAGTACTGTTTTTTCCTTTTTAAAAAATAAGTTCTTAAAATTTGTGTTTATTCAAAATTTTTGAATTTTAGAGGTTTATTTGTAGTGTAACCACATGCTTTTGTAATTAGTGCAGTAAGTGAGGAGTTGGACAATTGTCAAAGTTTTTGTTGGATGCATTGCCATTGTTGGATGGTGCTTTAGTGCTTCTGGGGGAGAAGAATGTGATTTACTTTCTCATTCAGAAAGGTATAAAATTTATGGCAATTGCATTGTGTAGATTAGAGATGTGTGTGAGAAAATGTCTTAGTTATTGTTGTTTTTTCTGTAGACTTTATCCCTCTTTTTAATTGCTTTGGGAACAAAAGGAGCAATAAGAGCTGTTGAATGTAGATACAGTGACTTATCTGAGGCCTCAACAACATAAACATTTGAACAGTAGATACAAAAAAACTTCCATATCTGTAGCTCTCGTTTAGATCCCATAGCATTCCTCAAGTGATAGGCTGGGACAGTACTCTGTACTGTACAGCATCCTCAGTGGTGATTCCCTCCCACCTGTATCATTAAAAGTGATACATTTAAATTTTACCTTCATAACCCTTTCAAGCTTTACATGTAATTTATAAAATTTACTTTTTTTTTTGTAAAAAAGTGTATATGCCCCTTTGTAGCAAATGTTTCCAGCAAGTATATTTTTCCTTCTAACGTTAAGTGTACTGTGAATTATTTCTGAGACCTCAGCTACATGTTTCATAGTCCTCATCAAAGTTTTCATCAGTGTAAATTTTCATGCCATACTCTTTTTTGATCAGTCTCCTAGTGGTATAGATTTGGAGCTGCTATACCTCTGTGTAAGCAGGTATCTAAAAAACTTTTTTGCAAGATTGGATGCCGAACTTTTGTTTTCTTCAGGAGTTTTCATGGCAGATGTGCACTGGATGACTGGCTTTGAGTTTTCGTTAGGTATTGTATGAGTTTCTGTACTCACATTGCAAAGATGTTTTCTATCCTGTTTCATGAGTTGAGTACAGCACAATCAGCAGCAAGTGTTTTCATGGTGATAACTGGCTGGAATTAATTTTATGGCCATCAGTTGTTACGCTTCTTTGGGCAGACACATGGAAGGAGAATTCCTATTGATCCTGAAGAAACTTGCACAAGCTTTGGAAGAGTTTAATGGATAATTTTGCTTCATTTTTTTGTCATTTGAAGGCTCTGAACTTTCTTTTGTTTGCAAGAACTCTTGCATTACAGTATTCTGCATATGCCCAGCCCAAAGGAGTATGCTGCTTCATTACTAGTGAATTTTACTCCCCTCAGTGCTCCCAGTATTTGGAAACATCGGGCAAAACTGAACACACAGCAGATTTGAAGATTGCAGGGGTTTTGGCAGTTTTTTCTCTTATTTGCAAAGTGTGAATGTACGGTATAATTTATGTCACTTTTAAGTTGATTCAATTTTGCCCTATCTCTGATGATCTTTGCTTGATACAGAGAGCCAATGACATTGTTACAAAGATTTGCTGCTTACCTTCTCCTTGTAGTCTTGTTTTCTTTCAAATAGGCAAATAAAAGACTTTTTTCTTTGGCTTTTGTGACCTGTGGTTAAAGACTGAATGTTTGTGTTGGATCTTCTGTATCCTACAGCACCTTTTAATAACGTTATCTAGAAAATGTTTAAACATTATGTCAATCCTGCATAATTTATCTCTACCTTTATGTGGTGTTTGTTAGTGGGCATAATCTGCAAATCCTGTCAAGCTGTTAATACCAGGCATTCGTTGTCCAGACTTACTGTACCAATAATAGGAACAGATGGTTTAGGACTGCCTTAATCATCATATTGTACCCTCCCTCTCTTCAAAAATGCATTATTTATATGTGTAATTAATTCATTGTGGCTAATGGCAGAAGAACAGGATTTAGATGCTTGTCATTACCACACTAAAATTCATTCTTTGTGCTGTGTCTCCTGATAAATTCTGTCTTTGCTCTGGATTATTTCCTGAGATCTTTAATAACTCCTTTTCACTTACATTGAAAACCAATTCATTTAAAAGTAGTTTAAAAAAAAAGTATTAAATGCGTTCATTGACAACGCTTCTGCGAGGGAGATTTTACATTCCGACATCAAAGGGATGTGTTGAGGATGCCTGAAGAGATACAAGTTGTAACTTCTCTCTAGCACAATTGCATTCATGCTATGTGGAACCACATTCAGCATTTTAGGTGAAGATTGCACATGGAGTCACAAGCTCCTTTTACTTCTTTCTGTGAATTAGGGTTGTACCATATGTTACGTACTGAATAAAGCTTGGCCAGTTTTTGAATACTTTCATTTTTCTTCTTTCTAATGCTTATGTGGAAGTTGATGGCCAGGTTAAAAGAAGGTCTGCAGTTTCTTGTATGGCTGTTTACCAAAAACACGTTTGCAGGAACTCCTTTTCTTTCTAGAAAAAAATGGTGGAGTTGATGATGGAGGTGACCTTTGATGGTGGATTGTTTGTACCTTCTCTTACATTCTTTCTGATTTCTCAAATTGGAGCTTCTCTTAATTTTCTATTCTCAAATTTCAGCTTTAAACTTTGTTTCGTAAAATTTTGGTTGTATGATAAAAACAAACTGTGTTGATACACATATGTTTTAGTGATCCGATGACGTTGCATACTAAGATAAAATGAAAAAAAAAAAGTGAAAACTGTTGGGTTTTTTGGATAACAACAGGATGAAAGCAAAAGCATTAGTAACTGTGTCCTGTGCAAAATCCTACACCTGAAGGCATGAGCTTTTAGAGGGAGCTAAGCATTTTTTCCACATTTCAGATTCCAGTTTGGAGTGGTTCTAATGGTAAGTGGCCTGTGTCAGTCTCTTAGCAGAGGACAAAGCTTGCCTTTAATGATTTCACTTCTACCATTTTCTTGTGATTTTAAGGCCATCTCTCTTATTTTTTTTCATTTCTTCTGAATGATAGTGCTTGAAGGTTGGCTCCCCATGTTTTTAAGATTTGATGGGGTTTTCTTGAAGCATCGAAACAGAAATGCTTTCACTGTACCCTGGAACTGCTGAGTATATTAGGGAACTGCTTGTTTTTCATTGTATTTATTAACTTGATTACTAGTTAATGTTTGTGATTGCTGTTGCAAAAATTTGCTGGGATCAGTTCCATCTTCTGGATTGAAGTTAACATAGAAGTTGTGCTGGAAAACAGACTCCAGCTACTTCTGTATCTGCATGAGTATGGAAGCAAAAAATCTCCATTGCAATATTATTGAAATGCCTTATTTCTCTGCTCTTCTCTTTTAGTGGTTAAAATGTCACTTTTGATGATGGAGAATCCTGACCTGTCTTCAGTGTTTTGTCAGATGAATAGAAACCCTTGCCTGTGGTTCAATTCCAGCAGTAGTTTAGTAATAGTGTTGGTTTTTACTAATTTTTCAGTACTTAAAGGCTTTTCATTGCTTCAGTCTCAAGTGTATTTCAAAGTAGTAATTAGCCTAAGTATCTCCAAGGGGTGCTCAACCAATCTTGGGGATGGGGAAAACAGTTTTGTGTCAGGATTGACAAAAGTGCTAATCCTAACTACAGAAAAAAAAAAAGAAAATAAAAAAAAGTACTTGATCTATTTCTGTGCACTGTACAAGTGACATAGGTTTTAAGTTCTCTGTTTTTTGGCTTTTACTTCTGATGACATCCAGAGGAAAGTCCAAGAGGTGAGATCTCATTGCTTTTTAGCTTACTGAAGCTTGAGTCAGGCTGTGGAAGGATTTTTTTTTTTTAATACATGATTTTGAAAACCTAACTGTACCAGACATAGCAGAGGAAATGCAGCATTTCTCAGTTTCTGGGTTGGATTGTGTTAGGTGCCATAAATATTTTTAAATTAATTTGCTGATAAGCATCTATACTTTCTTCAAATATGTTTTTTGTAAATAGTATTTGCAACTCAACATTTATTAACATGTATAATTGTAGAATCTTTCAAATTTAATCCTCAATTTTTAGCATTCCTATGCTGTCTTGATATTGTCTTTTGTTTATATATGAGTCTAGTAGTTGGAGTTTACTGACTGTTACTTTTAGAGCTCGTGTTATAAAATTGTTCCTGACACTAATTTAGGACTTTGTTGCTTTCTTATCTGCTTATTTTCTTCTTGAAGATCAAGTACAAAATTCTGTCAATTCTGGCTGGTGGCATCTTTGTAAGGAATGTGGTGTTTCTGTAGTCTGCTAGGTATTTAACTGGATTCCTTAATGTTTAGTTACACTTAGGAAGTTGATCTTAGTGTTACAGCCCTTTGCAAGACACAGTAGAACCTGAGATTTTTTTTTTTCTTACTGTTGCTGAACAAATTAAATTCCCTTTGATCTCAGTAACTTAACGCAGGATAGTTATGCTTCTGGGTCCTCCCATATTCTGATTTCTAGATTAATTTTTGTTTGTCAGCGATACCAGCACAGTTTTACTAGTTGCTTGTTTTCTGCTCAGTGGCTAGAGCAGGGTTAATCCAACAATGCAATGAAAAACCTGAGGGGTATGGCAAGGTCCTTAGGAATTTGTATCTGCCTTCTAACTAGATTGTAACTCTAACTGGTTTTGTCAGTTACCCTGTGGGACAAGTCATATATTGTAGATGGTTTGTTTCACCTGTTGTCTCCACAATTCTATTTTCTCACCACAAACCCTGAATCTTAACTTTTCTGTAAATGAAGGGGAGACCACTGACAGCATCATCATTAGAACACTCTAGGTGTCTTAAAAACTGGTAACTGAGTTTGATGTGTACAGAATTTCACAGTGTAATTAAGTGGCTCCTCTCCATCTATTTTATGAAAACAAGCAACTGGAAAGGCAGGGATTAACACTATTGCTTATATGTGTGGCCAGATAGTTTTCATGGACATAACTTCAGTGTCAGTGGAGCCTATACAGCCTCTTGCCTCTCAGGAGAGAATCTGGCATTTGTAAATTGCTCTGCAAACAAAATGAGATTACTTTTGAAATGTCTCCATGCCTTTATAGTCTGATTATGTTAGACTTTAGCCTGTTATTTTAGCCTTTTTTTCTTGCTCAGAGGTGCTGAACTTCGTCTTTCGCTTAAAAGAGCTATTTATATTATAATGTGCCTCCTAATTCAGTCCTTTCTTCTGAAAGCTTACTGTTAACTATGAAAAGGTAAAATGTATTCTTATATGAGTAACTAGCCAGGTTTTTTGTCAGTAACCTAACATTTAGTAGCTGAAGAGCATATAATCAGATGCCAGGTAGTTGTATTGATCAGTGGTCAGACTCAGCATGGGAGCTCCTTTAATCCAGGACAGATGCGGAGCAGCTCACACTGGGCTTCAAGAACCTTCATGTGTAGCGAGGCCAGAGGCAAGGCAGGTGTGTGTTTTCCTTCTAATAGCAGTGGAAAGGGTTATCTCATCTATCTGTGAAGTGCATGAATGTTCATTTGGATGAAAATTCTTTAAAATCCAGGAGCATTTCCCTATGGAGCACTTCCAATTGCCTTACATGTTTCCTCCTGCTTGTCTTTTAACCTTGCTTTGAAGGCCACTTTTCTAAAACTGCTTTCAATTTAATCCTTTTCATTTTAATTGCTCTCACAAATTGCTGTTTCTTTACATTGTGTGCGTTCCGAATATGAAGTTCAATTGTTAATGTGAGGTCGGTGTAATCTGCAGATGACTTTTTGTCTCTAGACTCTTAGATAAGACATAGGAGGTATCTTCCTTCTGGCAGTTTATCAGTAAATACAAAAACATTTATTTACTTGTAAAGGAGAGAAGTGTAATACTCTATTACGTTTTTCTCTGTACATCTGTGTGCCAGGTCTTAATTACCCAACTAGAAAATATACTGATATACTCTTAAGCCATTTGTTTTTCCAATGTCATCACAAGTTCATTTCCTTTCCACTTCTCAGTTTAGTGTCATGTTCTTACCAAAGCTGCTGATAAGTGAGATTATGGATTAAAATTATTAAACTTAGAAGTTTTTATTTAGATAATTTGACTTAATAAATAAAACAAAACCTTCTATGCTGCCGATGCTGAACATGGTTTCAATAAGCATGTACTTTATTATGTATTTTTAAATAGAAGTTTTATTGAAAGTCTTGTGAGAAACCACAAGATATGATTAATTCATGCCGTGTAAAATATAAAATCTTCAGTCTTTGGGTCTGAACTGGCATGAGGCTACTAGGAAGTACAGCTCCTTAAATTTCAAATCTGTATTTTTACTGTATGCTTATCACAGATACTTTTAATTTTTCAGAGGGAAAAAAGCTTTTGTCAGATACTAATTTCCAACTTTCTTAATGAATGGTAATTATATATATGGATATAGGGACAATATCTTAGTGCATCTCAACCCTAAAAATATTGACAGATTTTGAAAAGGAAGATTCTGGGGCTTTAGACAAAATAAGTGATTGCCACTTGGTTACTGTATTACCATCTTGTTTACTAACCTCTTTCAACACAATGACAGTAATTGTTTCATCTTTCCTTTTGTAGACAAGTGTCATAAAATCTCCTGATTTTAGGTGCAAGTAATGTAGTTTTTCCCCTCTTACTTTCACAAGATGTTTCTTCACTATGGTTTTGTTACAGTCCATGGAAAACAACCATTTCCTGTGATTGTTATTTCCTCAACTACTGTTCCATTATTAAAAAAATAAGGAGGGCAACTGGTGAGAGTGTTTAAGAATTTTGTAACTCTATTTAGAGTATACACGCTAGGAAAAAATTTTTTGGGATATGAGCCTGCAAATCACAGGTATTGTAAAGTAGCTTTTTTCTCTGGTATAAAAGGGAGAAACTAGCTTGGGAAAGGGATGGAGGAGAAGCAGGAAAGGAAATAGATACTCACAGGAAGTTGCAACTAATAGAATTCTTTACTGTGAATCACACTCCAGCTTATTTCCTGGTAAAGCACCCATTCTTTCAAAAACCTGTATTTAACATTTGGTGACAAAAGTGGGATGTTCTCTGAAAATGTGGAGGTAAATGCATTCTCTTGCTTCTTTTAGAATACTTGGCCTGCTTAGAGAATAAATTGTTTCAGCTTTGAGTGAGTTTTGTCTGTACTTGATGCAAGAATAGATGCTGAATTGCTGAATGTGTTAAGGGGTAAAGGGAGTTATTATGGTATAGAATCTGTATTGTGAAACAGTGTCTCTGGTGGGTGACTGAAGAGTGCTTTAGTCGGTGGATAGAGAATAGAATAATTTATCTGGACAACTGTGAGTTCAGTCTTTAATTTATTTTTCTTACAGTCACTTTTGCTTCAGAATTCAGAATTTAGCTAGGCATTCTGTGAGGTGCAGATGGAAAAAATGTTTGATGTAAATGAGTGCTTTGTAAGGCCAGCATTCTGCCTTATCTCAGTTATCACATTGATTCTTCTTTAGCCTTTAAATTCGTGATGAATCACTACCCATAGTAATGATAATTGGAGCATTTTGCAATTTCTTTAAAACAGAAGATATTTCTGTTCATTTTATAGCCTCTGCATTCACAATTGCATATCTACTAAAAGTGTAAAGTGTCCTGGTATGAAGGCAAAAAAGATATTATTATCTTTTTCTTCATTTCTTAGCTTTCTGGTACATGAGTACTGTGGGTTATGTCATATTCCATACTTGAAAATCCTCTCCTCTGAGGAATGTCACTGTATGTCTCTTTGCCTGTCTTTCTGTTTTAACTGAGTGATATTGTCAAATTTTTCTGCTTCATTGTTGCCAAGATTTGTTTGAATAGCATTGATGAAAATGGGACACAAATTGTTATTCAGTGTGCTGTAAATTGGTAAATCTCTCTAAGCAAAGGATGCTTTAGTAACTAATGCCTTAAGAAGTCTTGGTTATTTTTGGAGCAGTGTATCTGGAAATTATGTAGCTTGATATAAATGTGCAATATTTATATAATTGTACATGTTTATAAAGAGATGGTGGCCTAATTTATAAACAGGTTGATTTTGTTTGCTTTAGATAAACACATGTAGTAATATTACCCTTATATATGGTGACAGTCAAATTCTTTGATTTTTGTCTTTTAGTGAGTCTTAAAGCATGTAAAATAAATCCTGTAGTTCTACATATGGTATTTCTAATTATTTTTTAAATTCTGCTCTTCTCCAACAGGAAGGAACTGGAGACATTCAAAGGTAAATTCTATTTTTATTTTCTACTTAAATGTTTGTAAGAGTTATGGTAATTTGTGTATTAAATGAAACTAGGAAGGAACTTTTGCCCTTCTACATTTGACAGTGTTAATTTTATGTTGACCCAGCAGGCTGTGTATTTTTCATTTTACTTCTTCTTGCTACTGTTTTCTTTGAGAGAGTCCTAAGTGTAGGGAGAACACAGATATTTTGTTGTCTTATCTAGGTTTCAGAGATTCCCTTACCTAATTCAAGCCTTTCCCTTGGTGTTCAATTTTTGTAGTTAAGGGCTTTGTCTTCAACTAGTTGATATCTTTTTCAGCACAGATATATTTTTGGTGTGTGTTGCAGGCTGTCACATGTTAGGTTTTTGTCTGGCTGTTTCCTGGGAATGTTCACAATGTTATGCAAATTTAATTTTTGTAGCTCAGCTTGTTGGAGACACTTGATGATATATACAAATATTTTTCCAATGTATGATGTAATGGCTGGAAACTCTGTCATGTACTATTGCTTTGTCTCTGGTACATAGGTGGAGCACAGTCCCATTTTCATTAAATCCTGAACTGGGGCTTACTCTACCTACATGTTAATGTTTGATCAGCTTGAGAATTGCTATTATCTCTTTCTTTGGATAGGATGTGACTGTGGGTTTGTGACTAGTATTTATGAGAATGAAGTTGGGTGCATTGACTTATGTCAATCAATTGTCTCTTGAAATTGAAAGGAGGGATGGAAATTTCTATCAGCTGCATTCCTTTGCCTTTTCAGTTCATTACTATCTCATCTTTGTGATGCTGCAAAAGGAAAATAACAGTTACAGTAACAGATAAGCAACACAGATTATGTAAAATGTCACTTTTTCTGTAATTTAACAAACCAACCCTTTTTTTGATTGATTTGACAGCTTTCAACATAGAGCAACTCAATACAAAATGGAAGGTAATGCCAGGCTCCTTCTGATCCAAAGCAAGGCAGCTACCAGGTAGTACCTGGTGCTTGTGAGAACAGTGACTCCTGGTTTTTTGTTTGTATTGATCAGGTGTTTTAAGTGAGTTTCTGGAAGCCAGAAGAGTGGTTTCCAAAGCAATTTCTCTCTATGCCCCTTGCTGTTTCAATAGAGACTTCAACATTATTTGACAGCAAGTATTTTACAAAGACAATTATTTTGATGGAAGAGGAACGTGCTAGCTGTGTGTTGATCTTGAAATTTATACCAAACTAAGCAACTGGTTCTGTAATGGATACAGACGCATACAGATTTCCAATACTGGTCATGAAAGACTGGTCTTCGTAGCCAAGAGAAGGCTAGATAAGCATAGAGGGATGCATCCTGGAAAATGGATATTAAACATCTGTCTGCCTAATTTGTGTGGGATTTTGTACAGTGAACTGGTGGACGAGCTTGTACCTGACAGAAGCGAAGGGGAGTAATAGCTAAGAAAATTTCAAGAATGGTCTTGTCAAGGAAGTCTAATTCCTTTCTAGAAGATGACAACAAGAAGGTTTAAAATAAACAGTAGATTCAGTGTTTTGATTTTGGCAACAACTTTCACCGCTTTGCCTGACATTTCCCAGGAAATTGGAATTAAACTACTAAAAATCCAGGTGCACAATTGATTGAAAATACATACTTGGAGGAAATGTTATTGGGTTCCTGACTTACTAAGTTCTCAGATCTTGGAATTTTTGTTGTCAACCCAGATTGTGAAGTAGAGGTATTCATTATATTGGCTTCAGTCAGTCTTTTTCTGGCCTTTTGGACCTTACATTAGTATCTGGTGTATCTTTCATCAGCTGGAAGTAGGGAGAGTAGGAGATTCCTAGTTGTGAAGGATTCTTTACATAATGGCAGATGTTTTGGTTCTAGGACAGCTTTGCCCAATCTAACTTGGGGCTCCTACTTGAGTTTTCTGGTTTGAGCTGCTTCCAGGGCTCACTAGATTTTGGTAAAAAAGATCTGTCACTTGGTTGGCTTTAGTTCTGGTTGCTGAAGCATACTGAGATAACTCTGTGGATGTCCATAGGAATCCTGTCACAGAGGAAGGAAAAAGGCAGCAGCAAGGGCAAGCAGTGTGTCCTAAGTTAATAGCTTAACATTGTAATCTAAAAAGCAAAAGAAGCCGGGAAAAGTTAGTTCCAACTGAAACATGTTAAGTAGTTGAGTGGATGGCTCTTTACATTTTAATATTGCAAGTATAGACTACATCCTCAACTATCTTTGCATAACTGTCCAGAGTGAAATGTCTTCCTTAGCATTCTGTTCATTAAATAACCAGTGCAGGGTCTAAGAAAGAAGAACTGTTTAAAATATCTTCCTATACACTTGCATCTTTTAATGCATTTGCACTTGAAATCGTTGTACATTAAAATCTGTTCCAATGGAAAAACCCGAAATGCCATTTTTTTATAATAGTAACTTGTTATTTGTGAATTTGGATACCATATGCTAAAAAGTAATAGATTCCAGGATATGAGGATGGTAAATGTCTTGCATAAAAATATCTTTCATAAAGATACAAGATCATTCTTTCTGAATATGCAGGAATTAAAGTACCACAAAAAAAAATCCTTCAATACGTTTTGCTAGAAGGATTAAAAGAGAGTTGTATGCACTTTTTTCAGTGTCCAGATGCAACTCTCACATTCACTAGTGGTGAGTTCTTATGCCTTGCTCAGGATAGAAAGTAAGTTTTACTGGAGTTAAGAAACCGAATGGTCTAGTCTGAGATTCAAATTAGCACAGCACTAGAAACTTGAATGCTGTGATGCATCCCATCAATTGCACAATGAATACAGAAAAAAATGCAAATTTTATGTTGGCACTGACCCTGAGAGTGCAGGTGTGACTCACAAGGCCGCTGAGTAGCTTCACAGAGCTCTCAGATCTGTTTTAAAACTTTGCTTCCCTGGAGTTTCGTGGATGTGTAAGTACAAATAGGTGAACAGGTGTAGTCTGTAAATTTGTGAAATCTTCAAATGTCTGTAACCTTAAAAACATTTTAAGTGCCCTTATATATACCTAGTATTTATTTATTTTAATATTGAAGCAAAATCTACGCAACTGAGAAATGGAATTGTTCCTGGTTTCATTTACAACTTCCCACTGTGTGTGCCAAGGTACAAAGTGGTAATTCATTGCTCTTTTAAGTATATTTTTTGAAGATACCAGGGGTCATCCAGAAGGGGCCCTAACAAGGATTGTATGTATGTCAGGTTGCAGCATTGAAAAGTGTTGAGAATTCACTAACTCTCTTGCTCATTGATGTTAGTACCTTTAAGGAGCATAAGAATAAATAAGACTGTAATACTACTTTAAGAAATTATGAATTATTTTTGTATTTGTCAATGTTTTAGAATTTTTTTCTGCCATTTTCATGTTGGTATTGCAGATTGTACTCTATTTCATTATGAAGAACAGATTTTACTATTCCTTCTTTTGCTTTAAGACTTATTTTTACAGGGCCAGACTTTCTCCTTTGTTGTTTGCTGCACCCACAGTGTGCAGGAGCAGGACAAACCTTTCCAGTCTCTCTTCTTTCAACCACAAGGGTTTTCTATTACAGAGTAACTGAAATTGATTATTATTTAATAATCTGTGATGCTGAGAAAGTGAAGGTTAGAAGCTTTCCTGCTTTTTTGTGTTAAACATCTCTCTCTGAAGTAGGCAGGGAATGAGTATTTGATGTCTTTGTTGACACTGCTGCAGCACTGGCATTTGTGTATGTGGAGTATGAGGACAGAACATCTCAAAGGTTGTCCAGTTCCTTATCTTTTTTTAGTACTTTATCTTACAGAAGCCTTTGCTATAAAAGATTATGGTTTTATGAATTGGAAAACGTTGGTGTGCCATATGGAGTAGCCTGCAAGTTTCTTCCTAGTGTGCACCAATTTCAGTCTTGGGAGAACTGCTTGTAAGAGCTGGCTTATGCTCTGTGCTGTCCTGTCTTGGCTGACACTCATAAAGATGCTAAAAAAAAAGTGTTCTGTTCTGAATCTTGGCAATTTCTTGCAATAGTAGAGTTTAGTTTAGTTGATATTTGTGTATGGTTTTGATTTTAGTATTTGAGGGGTTGTGCTCTTGCATTGTTTAGGAAGGTGTCATTTTCATTTTACAGCTGAGAAACTGGAAATTTGATAGCACATATGTGGTTATTTGCTCCTGATACTTGAAACCTAGTGCATTTAGGACTGCACTGAGATTTCAAATCATTCCATCATCCTTCTAGGCACATCATACCATTTTTTAATTTATGTTTTTCTTTTTTGAGTTAACATTCCTTTAGTTCCAGAGCCGGGATTGTGTAGTAAATAGTTGCAGAATACTGTTAATCTCATTAGAAGATGGAAGAGTGGAGCAGATAATGGGGGTAGGTAATCAGCAGTGAGAGAGTAGGAAAAAAAAATTAAAGTTTTAAAAGTAGTAGAATTGCATAATGGTAATAACATATGCTGTTGAGTTTACTTCTAATTTATCCAAATAGGAACTATATGCATGTTAGATTTCAAAATTGTTTGCAAAAGTCCCTTTTAATAAAAAGTTCAGGATGCAATGTTTTGAGTTCGTTTCTGGAAAGAGAACTAAAGCACTAGGGGCTGTTTGGAGATCAGCAACACAGCACTTTTGGACAATGAAAGGTGGCAGCAACTTTGCAAGGGCAAATACACGCATGGCTTTGGCTACTGAGTCATGCATATTTCTAAGCTTTAACAGGATTAATTTGATTCAAGTTCAGGGAAACAGGTCATATGACCATTTTCAGCACTTCTGTTTACAATACAACAAAATATGTTTTCAGCCTTTTGAATCAGAGGTCTCTCCCAAACAAGGCCTGATAAGTTTTAAGAGCTTTATCAAAATATTCCTTGAGAAACTGACCTGTGAAGTAAAGAGGTGTTTTTTCTTGGTTTCCATTCAAGGTTAAGTCATTGGGTCACATTTGATAAGCAGATTTTTTTGGCATCCCTATTCATGCATCTAAGATGCTGCTGTTGAAATTGCAGTTTTCCAGTCCTTTTATCAGGAGCTTAAATATGTTTATATCCAAACTTTAATTTCTGGACTTTCACTGTTCCCTCTTCTAAGAGCACACAATATTTGGAGCAGTCTGTTGACTCCATCTCTTTGTTTGCCATTTTTTAAAAATCTACTCACTTTAACAAATAGTATGTCAAACTGATTTTTTTTTCATCCAGTCTAGGGATCCTCTTTATCATGCTGTGTTCTGGTAGCTGTCAAAATAAAATTCCTTTTTCCTACTCTTCATATTTCCTTCCAGGTGCATGAGTAATATGCAGTGGAGGTCTTTACAGCTCATGGTTAACAAAGCTCATAAATTCAATGACGTAGCTGCTCTTGAAGTTGAGCTGTCATTTTGAGCACATAATCCTGTATGTTTCTTCTGAGCACGAGTAAGGTGACATTGTGGTAGAAATTAATTCCAGCCACATGGAGTTCAATTACTTTAACATTTCTGTGGTCCAAAATTTCAATATTTAAACCTTATAGCACAGACAACTCTTGGTTTGTCATACCAGAAAACAGTTGGGAGAGGATTGCTTAATTCTTCTTTAATAAAGCTAAAATGGAATTAGAATTGCAGGTTGATATTCAGATATTAGGGCTTTTCCTCATTATTTTGCTATGGGGTGAAAGTATCCTGGTAGATTTCTAGTTAATACTGTGTTTTACTAGCTTCTTTCCCATCCGGGCTGTGGAAGGAGAGCCTTGCAACTTTGGATGCTCTGTGTTGTTTGTAGCAAGAATGGACGAAGAATCTTATATATGATAACCATTCTCTAGGGAACAGAAAGACTTGAGTCTTGGGCACTTCTGGTCAAACCTTTGGTGAAAGGCAAATAAGGTTTAACTACTTAAGTCTTCCATTTTAGTGTAATAGGATGAGACAGATAGAGGAGAAAACAAGATTCTGAAATGTCCTTACAGCTACCTTGCTTTTGATTTTACTTCTTGTGTTTTCAAGTTTGCAGACTCTTGCATCTATTTAACGTTTTTACAGTTTCTAGGTCTGTATCTAGCTTTTTGTATCTTCTATTTTTGCTCCTTGTTTGCCTTCCTTGAAATGGTATGGCCTTAAAATCAAGCCTTTTTAAAAAATAGTGATTTTGTGTTAAAATCCTTTTAAACAGAGGAATTTAAGGAAGGTTCACTCTTGGTTTTTCACTGGTTTCAGTCCTCCCCAGTAAATAATTGAATCTTTGTACATCTGGGCAGATATTATCAACACTGAAATATATGTATGAGCTTTCATATGTATATTTCTGTAGCCCACAGCTGGATGGTGCTGGGTTGCACACATCTGATTCTGTTTGGCTGAGTTTTCAAACTTAATGGCATACTTTAAGAACTTGTCCTATCTACGAATACATACCCAGGAACAGGGGAAGCTTTCAGGTTTTTGAGATAATGCACAAAAGCAATTGCTTGCCTCTCGCTGACCCTCTGAACATGACTTTGTCCTCAGTTGGCAACACAAATTGAGCATGAGGTGTAATTTAAAATGTATTAGCTGCCTTTGCCAAGGCAGGAAAACATTTGCTGGATTAAGTATTAAGACTTGTTAAGGAGTCTTTAAAGAGTGAAGCAAACTACAATGGATAATATCTTGTGTACGCATTTATTTTGCGGATGACTGGAAATAAATTTATCTAATATGTTAATAAGCATCAAGTCTTCAGGACAGATAGTATCTTCTATACAAGAAATAGAATTTACATTTCAATGGAAGAGGAAAAAAAAAGGGGAGGTTTGACATATTTCAACTGTAGAAACAAAATTGTCTACAATTCTACCTTTACTATATCAGAAAGCTAATTTCCACTGTGTTTTGCCCAGAGGAGGGCTGCATTGTCAACTAACTCAATATATAATGGTTTGGGCTGAAAGGGACCTTGAAGATCATCTATTTCCAACCCACCTGCCATGGCTGGGGTGCCACTCACTAAACCAGGTTGCTCAGACCCCCATCCAGCCTGGCCTTGAACACTTCCAGGGATGAGGCATCCACAGCTTCTCTGGGCAACCTGTGCCAGTACCTCACCGCCCACTGGCAGTAAGTAAAGAATTTCTTCCTAACATCTAATCTAAACCTGCACTCTTTCATTTAAAATCCTTTGTCCCTTGTCTGTCACCATCTGCCCATAAAAAAGTCCCTCTCCCTCCTTTTTATAAGCCCCCTTAAGACCACAGTGAAATCTCTCTGAAGTCATCTTTTCTCCAGATTGAAAAACCCCAGCTCTTAATATTTTGATATGATGAGGAATTATTTCCTTTTGCTCATTTTTTATTAGTTTTCAACTAGTGAGGTGAAAACAGGGCTATTTTTGGTGGTGTCAGTACAGCCTTGGGCGGATCTTAGTGATAAAATGGTGTTCGTTACTAAGGTGGTTATATATTGGAAAAAGGCCTGAATTTTCAAAGCTGTAAATAAGGAGTAGAGTTTCTAAAGGAAGTTTCAAAAGGCTGCTATAGAGAGACCAGATTATTTATGGGCAAACTAGATAGATTTCCTTGGAATAAATAGTGTGTGCTGTTGTAGCTTAGCTGATCAAAGATAAGTTTTGGTTTTGTCACTTCTACCCTAAACCACTTCTGGTTTAATGCTTTAAATGCCTTTTCATTTATTTATTTTTGGGTTTTTGTTTGTTGTATGTTTGGCTGTAATGTAACTTTTTATGTTGCAGATTTGATAGTGCAGTTTGTAGCCTCCATGTTCAACTAGATTTCAGGATTTTGGGTGATGGCTGTCACCTGAAAGTACTATTCAGACAATGAATTAGCATAACCCATAGAGTGCTGACGTTACTGATACTTCTGAAACCTTGTGTTTATCAGGGTTTTTTTAATGCTAATTCTGACTGGGTAAGAGTGAAGAGCAGGAACCTTCCTTTCTATTAAATTCTGTTTCATCTACATATATTTTTAGAGAATCTTGTGGGTTTTATTTCATGAGACACCCATATGCCCTCTCATCTTGTCTTTGCATTGCATTTTGAGGGGGCTGGTTTATCCTCCCAACAAATTTTAATAGTGATGCATTTACGTAGTTCTGTCTTTTTTTTCCCCTGATTTCTACTCTCTTTGTAATCTAGTATTGCACTAAGTCAAAAGCCCTTTCAGAGGTCAGATGTATCACAACAAATTTGGCATCACTGCAGCTTAAAATAAGATGCCTCATGGGTGTGCAGGTGCAGCTCCTGTTGGCTGTGGTGGAAGTTTACTCTATGCTGGAATCAGCCTTGCAGGATCCTGGTTTTGTGAGGAGTGGAGGAGGCCAGGGTAACAATAGGGATTTTCTTCAGCCAGGGTGAATAGCAAACTGTAGATAATAGGAAACAATTTCATGGGAACATAAGTCCTGTCATACTCAGTTTATGTAGAACAGAAAGTATTTAAATATTTAAAGGTGTAATATTTTAATTGTCTCTAATGCTTAAATGACTGATGTGGAAAAAATAGAAGTCGGTTCTGTCTACAGCTCTAACTTTAATTCATCCTTTAATTACCGAGGTCCAGACTGAAGTGGGATTATCTCATGATTATTATTATTATTATTCTTTTAATCTTTCACATAGATATTTTTGGTGTTATTTTCACCAGTTAAACCCAAGTTTTGTAGGCCAAATATTCTGGGTATTTTTACTTTTAATGATGTTGATTGGAGAAGTATTTGTATATTTGCCCTTTGTCCCTACTCTATATTTTGATAATTGTCACAGAGAAGGTTTGCTAAATGTGATCTTTTTAAGTAAAAGAAAGGAATTGCTATGGCTATCCTGGTTTCTGGCAGCACTGTGCAGCCTCCTAAACTGAAGAGGCAACGTGTGCCAGTGTTCCCAGTTCTGAGGAATCCTTTACAGTTTTTGAACATAAATGCACTGTTGTGTAACTACAGCATCAGCAGAGCCAAAGATTCTCAGTCATATGCTGTTGCTGTATTTTTTTTTCTCAACTGCATAACCTTTTTTTTTTTTTTTTTCAGTTTTTGATGAAAATGTAGCCTGGATATATAACACAGAAAATACAGTTTTCAGTGGAGAATACTGTTCTAATTTATTTTAAAATCACATCCAAGGCTTTTAATATTTTATGTGTGAAGTAAGAATAGTATGTAATCTGGTTTGTGGGGTATCTGAGCTAAGCCATGTTAAGGAAAGGCACTTTAAGGGGTGAGCCTTGTGAACAGTGCCTAATTAAAAAAAGAATTCAGAACCCTTCTGTACCTTTGCCCTTGCTGCTAAATCATTTGCAGACGCTTCCAGCTCTCTGCCAAATAAACACTTGCTGTAGCTGCGTGTCATCAGATTATATCCCGCTGGGAAGATTTCAGTCTCCGCAGCACCCCTTGGTTCAGCAGCGTGTGGTATCTTCCCAAATACATGCCTGCATTTCTGGTGGAGCCCAGCTGCTGGGAGCTTGTGCTCAGGTTCTGGGGAGGCGCTGAGTTGAAGTATCCATGTGTGTGCAGCTGCATCTGCGTGCGAGTGGCCCATCGGAAACTGCCCGTCGCGGTACCACTGCTTTGAAAAAGCAGCCTTCTGGCAAAGGTCTTTGTTCTGCATCACTGAAGATGCACATCACTGGAGCTGCTTGGTAACTGGAGCTTTCACTTGACCAGTGCTGGGTTTCTTTTTACTTGCTTATTTCTTACTGCCATGTCATCTCCGGGAGGCACTGAGAATACTCAGAAGAATTCACGTAGGTGGAACTTTATTATCATCTTTGTTATTTGTCACCTTAACTTGCCAAGCTAATGTGAAATGCAAAATGAAATTAAAGTTAGCTTAATTAATTTCCTCAGTTACCACCACTGCCTGATTTGCAAAGGGTGTGCTGTAAATGACAGGTTAATTATCAACTTGATTTAGCAAATTGGAAAGAAATGGTGACTTAATGTCTATTTTTTCAGAGCTTTTGTTTATTGCTTTGCTTTTGTCTGTCGCTTTGCATTATTGTCAAGGTAATATTAATCAGAATTAGTAAAAGAATTCAAATACGCAGATATCTTGTTAGCTAAAATTCAAGCAGGCGTGTCTAAGGGTGGGGTGACACCAGATGATGAGAGGAGACAGAATTATCTGAAGATAAAACCAAGAAGAAAAAAATAGAGCAGAGAATGTTAGCATAGATAGTCATGCTAATTTCCTTTAGATAAATAAAACAATAAGTAAATTTTAAAGGTATATTTTTAATGAAGCAGCTAATGCTATTTACATCCATATAAGCCCCCTTTATCATATGAAACAATGTTCTTAACCATGCAACCAATAACATTTTTATGCTGTTAATTTGTAAGTAATGGTGTTTAGAACTGTGCACTAATTGAAGTAGAAATAAAATGTAGATTTCTACTCAGATTCTTTTTATATTCTTTTACATAACCACTGGAAGAGTTTTTTCTGTTACCATTCACATGGATTTTTTTTCAGTGGGTGTCCAGGACTAAAAGATAAGAGTAAATGGAACTATTTGCTATTTTAATAACCTGTTGGAGCATGCCTTTATCAAGGCTCTACCTGTGAGTTGTAATTTTGACCACTAAACTTGATATTTGCATTGAATAATTATTTAAAGTTGAATATTTTGTTTTAAGCGGTTCATCTGATATAGGAGAACTCTTTACATTTGTGTTGATTAGAAATACTTAATTTGTAAATATACTTGTTTTCTGTAAGTCTAGTCAGATCAGTTGCTTATTTAAAGATGGCAAAATTTACCCTCTGTTCTGCTAAATGCAGTGTGACCACTGTGCACTCAGAATTGTGTAGTGTTGCAAGCTATATATATATATACTGCTGGTATAATCCATTTTGTATTCTTAACTACTTGGTGTATATTGGCAAAAGTTGTCCCTCTTTACTTGTTCTTGTTTACTTGTTCTTTGTTCTTGCAGTGGAAGTAAGGGCAAAGAGGGGCACAGCTGCGAGTATTTATTTTTTTCCTTATCTACCATCGTATCTTGGACAGTAGAACAGCTTTTTTGTGTGTGGGGTGGGGGCCAACCTTGGAATTATGTAAGGACTGGACTGTGAGATAGGAGAATAGTTTGAAATGTGAGCCTTAGCAATATTACTCCAAGTACTTCTGGGAAGAGGTAGCAGAAAGCAGAAGCCTTAGTATGAGCATTAATATTGGAAAGGTTAACACCTCTATGGTGACCAGGATTATTCTAATTTTTTAATCACATTTTCATCTCGAGCTTTGTGATAGAAAAGAAAGTAATGCAAGACGTATTTTTTGATAATCTCTTTACTCACCACCTATGTAGGCTATGGCTAATGACAGGTTAAAAATACTCATATACCTACTTTTAAACTCTCTAACAAGACCAGCTGTAGTATTTTCTGGGGTGCTGAAAGACCAAATGCTGTAGGCTCTTGCTGCCTGTGACTTTATCATGGTGCAAATTAATTTTTGGACAGTTTTATAATGACAGTATTCTTTCTTTTGGCATGCTGCTTCTGTTTTATGTTAGAAATTTAATTGTAAGTGCAGACATTTCATCAGTTTGATATCTAACTAAATAAATCTACAGCAATGGAGTATACACTTTTTATGCTTCTCCGCATGATGCCATTTCTTTCTGTAGTGGTACTCTAAATATGATACTATTCTGGTTCTTACAGCATTCAAAAATAGTAGAATTGTTTTAAAAGCTGCAGTAGAAATAATTTATTCCTTCCTTATAGTGTGTTCTTACATAAATCTGAGGCCCGCCTTTCCCAGCAGTGTCATTAAACTACTTGTTCTGCTCAGCTTCTAATGATGTGTGTGGATGGCTGAGGTGTGCATATAAGCATGTAGGAATTCTGAATGCTCCTCTACTCTTTTCGGTAAATGGAACAAAAATGTGGATATTTTGGTAAACTATTCTGCCCATTTTATTTGAGTGTTAGGTATGTCATGTGAAATTGTATCAAGGCAGTGGAGCTGAAACTGTACAAACATAAGTCTTTGGTATTGTAGCTTGTATGGTGCCTTTTCGGGATATATCTGCTTTTGCGGGTGAAATATTGTGTAATAAAAATAGATATTTAAAATGTGAGCCATTTTTAAAAATCAGCAACACATTTTTATATGTACATAATATTTCTAGATTGCATATTTCTAATAGAGTGTGTGAGTTAAGGCCAAAAGAGCTTAAGAGGCAGTTTTGACACTACACGTTTTTTCATTTTTAATCACTTGGGTTGCACTGTGGATTAGGGTGAAATAAGAATCTTGTGGAGATGTCACTCAGCCCTTTTTTTCCTTTTGCATAGAAGGCAGCTAGTGCTATTTTGATGTTGCATAAATGAGACTTGATCAAAACGTAGTTGGCTGTGTCTCATTTTAAATCAAATGGGAATGGTGCCATTTATAGGAATAAGTTTCTGTCTTAATTAGATGATTATGTAACCACTCCAGACCTTGCACACCAGCATTTCCATTGGCTCAGAAGGCTTTTCCCTTGATCATAATCTTAAATCCTCATAGGTTTATTCTCTCTGGTTATTGAACATTAAACTGGAAGCACACACCTCGTGAAGAAGACAACACTGAGCACCACACAATTTATTTTCAGTTACCTTGTATGTTCACAAGGGTAGGAGGTGAAACTGGTGGTACTTGATAGGCTCAGGGTTTGCAGGTCACCAGTGATGTGGGAATTGCCGTTTTGCTGACACAATGTCCTAAGCCTTTATTTTGAAGAGCACCATTGTCCATGTGGTTACTCTGAGGTGCAGGGTAGTTTCTGTCTCTTGATGGAGAGCAAGGGTCCTGGAAGCAAGCTATCCACATTATGGGTTTGGGTGACATATGTATTTTTCTCGTTTTTGGTTGTTGGTACATATTTAGAGGGTTTTGCTGCCAGTCATTTAGTGTCTGGTTCTTATTACAATTGAGCATGTTTCTGATGCAAAGCTGTAGGAAAGCTGACAGAATAGAAAGCCAAGTCCGTGGTTTTCAGCACATTTGGGAAGTTATAATGGGTGTGAATATGTCCACTAGTTGCAGGGTGGAAGTCTGGCGGAGGTATGTCTGTCTCTCTTTCACATGCATCCTCTGTCCCTGTGTAGAGTTCAGGGTGCTTTTGTACCAATGAAGTTTTCTCCTGCATACTAGTGATTATTCAGTCTAATAAAGTCCGTGGAATGAAAACTAATTTGGTCTGTGAAGGAGTTGTGGACTAACTCTAGAACAGAAGAGAAAATAGAAAAGATTTTATCTAGCACAGACAAAATAATAAATAGCAAACCAAAAAGTTCAGCAAGTGACAGGTTATTGAGTGAGAATGATTTAGGAGGAAAACAATCTCAGTTACAAAGTCTCTTTTGAGAAATGAACTATTAGGATTAATTCAACTGTGAACAGGGTGAATAACATTCAGGGATGGATCAATCATGAGATTTCCAGTGGACAGCTGCAAATGAGGTGTTAGAGAAACAATTGAGTTATAAGAAGAGAGCTTATTTCACAAGCTAGGAGTCTTGGCTTGCTTGACAGAACAGGGGACATGGAGACTTCTACACGTAAACATATTGAAGGAGTTAGCATCAGAAAAATTCCTGAAAGGCCAGGGTATGTTGGACTGGGGGGAGTATGTTTCGTAGTAATTAGTATGCCTCCAGCTACTTGTTAATTGTATAAATTGTTCCAGTATTAATTTAGCAAAGAGGCTTTCTTAAATCAAATAGGCATGAAAGTACTGTCTGCCTGTGTTGTGATACTGCTCAATTTTTTATTTTGTCTGGCATCATTTGCTTTCTGCCCTACCATAGTTGCCAAGTTACTGGGAAAGAGGAACACAGGAGTTTCAAACAGCACATCTGGAGCGCTGTGTCCAGTCTGGGCTCCTCAGAAGAAGAAAGACAAGCAGCTCCTGGAGAGGGCCCAATGGAGGGTCACAAAGATAATTAGAAGTCTGGAGCATCTCTCTTATGAGGAGAGACTGAGGGAGCTGGGCCTGTTTAGTCTGGAGAAAAGAAGACGGAGAGGGGATCTCATTAATGCATACAAATATCTCAGAGGCAGGTGCCAAGAGGATGGTGCCAGAGTCTTTTCAGTGGTGCCCAGTGACAGGATGAGGGGCAATGGCCATAAACTGAAACACAAGAAGTTCCATCTCAACATGAGGAAGAACTTTTTTGCATTGACGGTGGCAGAGCAGTGGAGCAGGCTGCCCAGGGAGGTTGTGGAATCTCCCTCTCTGGAGACATTCAAAACCCACCCGGATGTGTTCCTANTGTCTGCCTGTGTTGTGATACTGCTCAATTTTTTATTTTGTCTGGCATCATTTGCTTTCTGCCCTACCATAGTTGCCAAGGTACTGGGAAAGAGGAACACAGGAGTTTCAAACAGCACATCTGGAGCGCTGTGTCCAGTCTGGGCTCCTCAGAAGAAGAAAGACAAGCAGCTCCTGGAGAGGGCCCAATGGAGGGTCACAAAGATAATTAGAGGTCTGGAGCATCTCTCTTATGAGGAGAGACTGAGGGAGCTGGGCCTGTTTAGTCTGGAGAAAAGAAGACGGAGAGGGGATCTCATTAATGCATACAAATATCTCAGAGGCAGGTGCCAAGAGGATGGTGCCAGACTCTTTTCAGTGGTGCCCAGTGACAGGATGAGGGGCAATGGCCATAAACTGAAACACAAGAAGTTCCATCTCAACATGAGGAAGAACTCTTTTGCATTGATGGTGGCAGAGCAGTGGAGCAGGCTGCCCAGGGAGGTTGTGGAATCTCCCTCTCTGGAGACATTCAAACCCCACCTGGATGTGTTCCTGTGTCATCTGTTCTAGGTGACCCCACCTTGGCAAGGGGTTGGACCGGATGATCTCCAGAGATCCCTTCCAACCCCAACCATTCTGTGATTCTACTGAAGTCTGTTGGGCAAAAAAATCTGTTGGTTTTCTGATTCTTGTAATCTGCTGCTCTTCTGTCTACAGAGGGTGAGAATTAATAGTTCTGTGGTATAAATTTAGTCATTGATGACTAACCTGAAACTTTGTTATATAAATGTCAATTTTGCCATATTCTGCTAATTGGATCCATGTTCTAGTGATGTCCTCACTTATTCTTAGTTGCTATTTTGATATAGAAGGCAATGTGGCATCTGTCTTGCTGGCAAAGGCTCCTGTAAAGAGTTCTGTATAAAGCCAAAAAATTGTATGGAACCATTAACTTTGCTTAAAAGGGCAAGACTGAGAAAAGAGTGGGGAAGGTTTTTGATTTTATCATTGCCTGAAGACTTAACCACATCTTGAGCACCAGTACTGTTGGGATTTCTTCACAGAAGATAGAAGCTCCAAATACCACTAACTAACATTAAAAGTGAGCTGATCTCAAATTTAGTCTGGTTATTTCAGTGATGAACATGCATACCTTTTCATGTTCTAAGCATAGGGGACAGGATAAAATTTTATAAAAATGTTTGGGTTTTTCTTCATTTTTATTAAAACTTCAGTTTAAAAACATCACTGTTTGTTAGGATTGCCTATTTGCCATGGACAAAAGTACGCTGGTTCACTCTTGTTTTTCAATTCCATGTATTACGTGATACTTTCTGGTTTATGTTTTACTGAGCTCTGGGGAAAGTATTAGATAATTTGTGTAAGCATGAAGTTGCTGTACAATGTAGGATTTTTTTTTAGAAGTGCCTTCCTTTTTTCTTTAAGTACAAGTTGCTGACTTCCCTCTGCATTTGTAAATGGAGCATTAGTGGCCATCAGTGTGATCTCTTATGTCATGACCTAAAAAGAAAATTTGAAAGGCTGCATTCCCTCCCTTCTGGAGTCCTGGATGATTGCCAGAACTTTGCATTAGAGCCCACAAGCAGTGGTACTAGGACAGTTTTTGCCTTAAAAGATAGGTGGAGTTACATGCGGATCACCGCGCCAGCATCTCTGGCAGGATGGAGGCAGATTTGCTCTGACAATATAATGCGCTTTGCAAGTTTCTATTTTAAGAATTCTTTGTGCTATGACTTTTTTAAGGCTATATTGAGCAAGTATTTTGTTTCTCTTAAGAGTCCTACACTTCTGGAGGATCCAAGTTCATACGGATGCTGTTAAATTCTGCAAGTCAAAAAGTGTGTGTACCTAGAGAAGTATTTTTCAAAGTACTTCTGATCATAGCTCTTCCATATTTTATAGTTGAGCTACTTCATAGTGTTTTTTTGCCCTGTTACCTCTTGGGTAGGTGCAATCCAGTCTGTGAAGCACCTGAGAACAGATTTCCTACAGGACTTTCTTCTCTCCACAAATATCCTGGAGCGGTCTGTGAAGTCTTGGCTTCCTCATTCATCCTCAGATGGGTGAAGCGGGGGCAGTGCAGGTGCCAATGGCACGTCCTTGTGCTCAACACACCTTGGATCTGACCTCCAGATCTCTTCTTGAACGAGCAGGTAGCTCAGTTTCTGGGCTCTGACAGTTGTTCTCCTAGCACTGAAACACAGATATCATTTGTAATGGCTGAGTAGCTGTGTGGTTTGTATTTTGGGAGGCAGGGAAGCAGTGGTATTAATTTGCTGTGTCAGTTTATATAACCTTGGTGACTCAGTGGGTGCGTATTATGCTTCCACTACTGCTGATTTAACTAGTTGGCTGCTGCCTTGCTCTCAAATCTGTCAGGTCTGTTCCCAGAGGTTAATAAAAGTGAAGGGTGAAATATGGTTGACTGTTCAGAACTTTTAAAGAATATTTAAAAAAGAAGTTAACGTGTTTTGTAAATGAGACTTTGAAATGGGGTATTTCCAAATACAAAATCATCAGATATGACCTATATTATTATAGGCTGCCTTACTGTAAATTTATGTTCTTCATTTTAACTTGCAGGTTTAAGAATAACATTTCTTGTTTTATTTTCTATATACATGCTATACATGCTTATAAAATGAAATCTCTTCCAGTCTTTGTTTTTTTCCCTAGGCTGAGTATCCTCATTCAGTTTGCTATTTAGAAAACATTAGACAGGTGTTAGAAAAAGCAGGCCATCAGACTTTAATAGCTGCTGATGTGATTACTGTTTTCACTTTTAAAACTGGATTATAATAGCAGTATGCAAGTATATAATGTCTGACCTGTTTTGAATAGTAAATGGAAACTGCTACCTTGCAAACTTCTTCATCAAAATGCAATTTATTCTAGCCCTTTAATACTTCGTACGTTCATATATGAAATTATTTGTACTATATTGGGTACAATGCATTTGTATTTCTCCCGGAGTAAAAGAGGCTTGAGGGGACCTTATTGCTCCCCATGACTGCCTGAAAGGAGGTTGTGGTGAGGTGGGAGTCAGTTTCTACTGCCAGGTAGCAAGTGACAAGAGAAAAGGAAATGGCCTCAAGTTGTACCAGGGGAGGTTTAAATTGGATGTTGGGAAATGTTTCTTGATGGAAAGGGTTGTCAAGCATTGAAACAGACTGCCCAGAGAAGTGGTTGAGTCATCTTCCACATGTTTGTGCGTGCATCCCCGGAAGCACTCAAAAACGTGGATATGGCACTCGAGGACTTGGTTTAGTGGTGAACACAGTGGTGATGCTGGGTTGATGGTTGGATTTGAGGATCTTAGACGTCTTTTCCAACCTTAACAATTCTATGATTTTGTGTTTACCTGTCTTATTTCAAAAATACAGTATTGATGTATTATCAAGTGCCAGTGCTTTATTTTCTTCCTTCTTGACCACGATTTTAGGCTTGTTGTGGTTAGATCTGTCTCTGATGCAGCCACTGTTTGATGTGTATAGAAACACACATATTGTCAAGGGAGCTTGTTTAATAGATAAGGCACAGATGAAAAATAATTTAAAATGAATAATATGCGCAAGAATGTTTCAAAATAGGAGGCTTTTTAGCCAAATGTCTACAGTTTTATAGAGCATGAAATTATAATAATGATGTTACTATGATTCCTTATGCATGCTTCAGTTCTTATTAGCCTTGGATAGTCACTGTTAGAAAGAGATTTAATAGTTTATAAGAGAACAACAATAGGTTGAAGTTCAGTGCTTGCTGAACACCTTGGTATAGCATTCATTCCATCCTAGAGAGAAAATATCTTCCAACAGAACAGGAATGTTCTTGGTTCATTCCCATTCCCATCTCAAGCTTTGTTTATAATTTCAGGTATGTTTAGGAACTGATATTGAGGTGATTTGCCAGATGCTGTTCCTGGTGTGTTTGTCCCTGTCTTGAAAGACCTCACAGTCTTTGTCATGTTCCACTGGGTTTGTTGTTACCCAAGCCCCAGGACAGATTAGATGGTTTCAGTGTTAGTCTTGTGAGGAGTTTTTTCTTTAAATTCTCTTCACTTATCCCACTTTGCCCATCTCATTTGTGTTTTAAAAAGCATTCCAAAGTCTCTGGGCATCAAATGTTCAGACCCTCTGATATTGTTTGTAACCCACTTCCATTAAGCTTTATCTTAAAAAATAAATTTTGGTCTTCATGAATGTGAACAAAATTTTCCCTGCATGAAGCCAGTGAAATCAAATGTGGTGTCATCTGTTGTAATCTACAGCAGCGGTGAAGAGATGAGAAATATTCTGCCTAAAGCGGTTGAAAGCTTAGGTCTTGAAATTTGTAATTTTATTTCTGTGTTAGTAACGAATTAAAATACTTTTGGTTGCTTTAAAAGGAGGCAGCAAATCTCTTTTGCCATGGAAGTTGGACACTGTTGGGGCTGACAAAGCAGATGTAGGATGACAGGAAGAAAGAGAAGGAAACAGGGCAGATATAATGGTGGCCTGAAGGCAGTGGTTTTTTCTCACTGTCATGCCAAATGTGTTGTGAACAAATAATTCATATTTAATAAAGGTCATATTGTGTTCTAATGATACCCTCCTCTAAAATTAGTTCATGTTCAGATTTCAAGCAGCACGTTATTCCAGCTTAGATGTGAAAGAGGAAAAATTGGACACTGAGTAGGATCAGTACGCTTCTGCTTATAGTTTATCCTAATGCTTCACAAATTAGCATTTCCACTTCCTATTTTGGAATCCGTATGCAGTAGGGGCTCTTTGAATTGGTCCGGGTATGGTATCTGTTGAAGAGATTCAATGTGTGATTTTTGTGCTATAGAGAATGATACCTAGTAGAGAGGTGCTGTTTAGAGAAAGAGAGTGAGAGTTAGGAAACGTAACTTTTCCAGAGATCAGCTGCATGTTTGCCCTGCAGAGAAAATGTGCATGCACTTTGTGAGGTTTAAGGTACTTGTGACTAATTAGTGCTAAATTACTCTGAAGAAGAAAATAAAAAATTAGGTTAGCAAGGCCTTATACATATTCAGGAGTTAAGGAAAATATTATAAATTAAGTGTTCTGTATTTTTAGCTGGCCCGAAGGTGAATGTTCTTAAGGTGCTTACAAATGGCAGAAGTTGATTGATACAGATGTTGGGGAAATTAATTCCTCATTTTATACTATATTGCAGCACAGGCACAAGTCAGTGCTTGCTGTCCCAATGTGTGGCAGGAGATGTTGAAGACTTGTGTGGCATCCCTGTGCTGGAAGAAAAGAAGGTGGGGGGAGGAAAAGCTGAGAGAGATATTTCATACAGCTGTGTATATTGAAAAGAATCATCTCACAGGAAGTGTATTTTACAGGTTTCACAGTCCTAATTACACTGACTTCCCTCTTCAGTCAGCCCCCTTCTTTTTTCTCTTGCTTTTATCAGCTTCCTGAATTTCTGCTTTTTATTCACTCCTCACTGTCACTTTGATGTCTGTGCATCCTTTAGGTGGATTTTCTTTGTTTGCTCAAATAAGATACTGTATCCTAGGTGTCATCTGTCAGGTCGTTTTCACTGTAGGCATAGGGTTTAGTCACTGATGGTCACAAAGCAGGATGTGCTTCCTCACTCAGACCCAATTGTTCCTGCAGCCCCTTGGGATTGTCTGTCAGAGTAGCTTCAGTAGGTTCAGTTTTACTGTACCGGCTTTTTGTTTGTGATGTTTGGTTTCAGTAAGGCAAAGCCTTCTCTGCCTCTTTTAAATTTCTTCCTCCCAGTTAGTATTGTTTTTTCTCCCCACAACTTGTTTAATATCTACCAGGCTGGAGAAATCCAGGATGAAGGATCATATCTCATTTGTTATCTCTTTTGAACAATCTGTCAGTTGTCCTTCTCCTCTCTCTCTGCCCCATTGTCATTTCTCTTGCTTTGTATCTCCTTTCCTTGCCTATATCTCATGTTTAATACTGCACTGAAGCATCAGTAACATCACCCACCTGCTCCACCCTCTCCCTTGCTTCGTGGGTGTCTCTCTTTTTGTTGCATGTGTTCATTGAGGTGTCGGGTCAAGCAACTGAGAGACCTAGGAATTTTTGTCCTGTTTTAGTGGAAACAATTCCTCCCAATGAAAAGCAGATGTAAAACTGAACATCAAATAAGACAAAAGTCTTAACTATTAATTATGCTCTTCCTTTGAGGGTACAGGTGACCTGGTTAGTTATGTTAACCAGTGGAACTTGTCTAGATGTATTTAATGCTGATAAATTACTCTGATTATTTCCATTAGTCTGTTTATTTTTATGTATTAAATTATTTATTTAAAATAATCTATTAACCTAATGATGTTAAGATCTTAGATAAAGCACGTGTGAAAAGACCTGCTAGTTTTTGTACTACCTTTAAACCAGCCTACTCCAGTGCTTGAAATATTAATGACAAGCTTCTTTAAATCAGTTTGATTTGCATAGCAAATTTTAAAATCAATTTATCTGCTACTGCAAGCTAAACCAGAATAAGCACAAGTTTAAAATTACACTGTTGATTCATGCCTAGTGCTGCCATTGATGAATTAATGACTAAACAGCAAAAATAGTTTTGAGTGAGCACGGTTGCAGTTGCGGCTTTACCTGGACCTGGCAATGTGGTGGCTGTTGGTTTTACACCTGATGTCACTTCTGTGCCAGCTTCAGGAGGACAGATGATGGCTGATCCTCCATAAAAACAGTCAAACAAACACACACCTCCAGAAGGGTTTCTGTTTCATAACTGTTGGATCTAGAAGAATTGTTTTTGTTCGCAGACACCAGTGCTTCCTCAGTGTGGCAGTGCCAGTTTGATCTAGTACCAAAAAATCAGGTTTATTGTTTGGTTGAGTGGTGGTCTGCATTGACTTTGCCAGCACTGATGCGCTAGTTTAGTCTGATTGTCTTTAAGGACAAACAATGGTAAAACTTGCATGTCAGAGGTAAAATGTGAAAACTACTGGTATGTTAAGACCTGGTAGCTTCCCTTCTTATCAGTAGAAAATGTTGGCTACCACATGAAATCCTGGGAGATCTAGATCATTCCTCAGAGTTGAACAAAAGAAGAAAGTGAACGCAGCACTTTCCTGTTGTAATTTACAGACTGTGAAGAAGGAAGGGTTTTGGTTTTCTTCCTGTGTGCCCGTGTTGTATGGTTTGCTCCTCAAGGTTTGCCCTTAAATCCTTTAGAAAGCAAACAGACATGTCAAAGTTGCAGAAACAGTTCTGAATTGGCAGTAAAAATATGGAAGGGCTTTGGTGCTGTAGATAAAGATGACCTTTAGTCTACCTTCAGTGTTGCAGGTTTGAACACTTTGGAAGATGGCACAGAAATAAGTCAGCAAGCCAGTGGGAACAGATCATCTTTCAAGACTTTTTTTTTCTCCTTCAAAAGATTTATCTCAAATATTTTTCAAGTTTATCGAAAGAAATTTTTTCTTTTAATTGGTCTATTTAATGACAGCTAATATTTTGCAAGTTGGAAGTTCTGTCAGGGCTGCTTTTTTGTTACAGTCTGTTATTTCTCAGCTATAGACCATTTAATATTCTGTAAAAAATGAAGAAGCAAGTGGAATTGGCTGTGAGTATATGAAAACTAGATGCATAGGAGAAAGCTTAAAAGGTTTCATTAAAAATTTAAAACTGAATGTCCTTTCCTTAGAACTGACACACTGAATATTGCCTTACCTCTGAATCACACCCCATGTGCTAACTAAACTTTTTCACATTTTAATTTTAAAGATAAAAATGCTTCGTGGATAAAACACACTGTGTATATTTCTGCACTTAATGTCAGATACCCTGTTTTTTGCTATATAATGCCTTTCCATAGCAGAAAATGAGGAATTTTAACTGTGAAAATATAGTCATATATTCTGAAAATATGGCTTTATGTGCAGCCAGATTGTTCTGTTTGAAATGTAGTAAAATTTTTGTTTTGGTTGTCTTCCTTTTATTGTGCCTGTATAATTGTTACTGTCCAATTGGCTGAATTTAAAAGCAACCCATTGACTGAAAAACACTTTTATTTATAAGAGACTATTATAATGTAGCTTGAAGAGATCTGTCTTACAGTGTTATAAAAAGTATGGAAAAGACATGTCATTGCTAATGTTGCAAATTGGCTTTAATAGCAAATAACACTGGTACATGTTCCTTTTTTAAAAAGAATGATGGCATCTTTGTTTTGCATTTGAGAATAAATACAGATTTTTAAAATAATCTGCTCTGTCATAACTCATACTCCATGTGTAATGAATATGGAAGACTGCATGTAATTTAAAATTCCTCAGCTGGTAACACATCTCTAATAGCTGTCTGTTAGCAAATGAGTCCCCTCGTGTTTGGATGCTCCTGGATGCGGGTTTGTTAGAGGGAATGCTATTTCAGATATTGTTTCACTAATGATATCAAACAAAAGTGTTTGCTCATCACTAGGATTTCTAAAGAAAATCTGCAGTGTGATTCATTTGGGATGTTAATCAAACAGTGTTGAACTGGACTAGATTTGTAATCTAATGGTTCTATTTCTGAGAAATAAGCTCAGCATTAATTGCATGAATGAATAGCAAATTTTTTTGCTTGCATTGGAGAAGTTGTTTTGACAGAAATTGAATAGGAAATAGACTGAGTTGTCAAGAAAAAATAAATATTTCAAGCATGTTGTGTGTGTTATTGATATAATGATTGGCTTATGGTATTTTTTAAATATTATTACATGTGAAATTTTGGCATAAACAAATAAGGCTTCTTCTACCTGAGGGAGTCTTCTACTGGTGGTCCTGCAGTTCTGACTATGTGAATTTTAGTTTTAATTTGTACAGTTTCTCACCTGTTAATTAGCTTAAAATAGAAAGAAAGAAAATGCAAGTCCAGAGGAGGCCACCAGATTAGAGGGATGGAGCACCTCCCCTAATAGGAAAGACACATAGAATTAGGATTGTGCAGCTTGGAAAAGAGAAGGCTTTTGGGGTGACCTAATTGTGGCCTTCCAGAACCTGGAGGGAGCCTACAGGAAAGATGAGGCGAGAAAGATGAGGAGTGACTTTTTACAAGAGCATGTAGTGACAGGACAAGGAGCAATGGATCCAAACTGAAAGAGAGTAGGTTTAGATTTGATATTAGGGAAAATTCTTCACTGCAACTGTGGTGAGCTGCTGGAATAGGTTGCCCAGGGAAGTTGCAAATGCCTATTCCTTGGAAGTGTTCAAGGCCAGGTTGGATGAACCTCTGAGTAACCTGGTCTAGTGGAAGGTCATGGCAGAGTGTTGGAACTAGATGATGTCTGAGGTCCCTTCCAGCTCAATCATTTTATCTAGAATTCATTCTATGATTCTGTGATATGTTTCTGTGATCTGTTACCAAATATAGTCTACATAATAAATATGGAATGCTTTACCAAGCATGTGAAAAAATCAAATTCTCTTTCAACTAGTTACAGTTACGTGATTGTTTTGTAAAATGTAGGTTTTTCCTGGTTTTTTTTCTTCCCTGTTCTGATTTAGCAGTTATTGGTCATATTAACCTAAGACTTGTATTAAAATGTGTCTTCCAAAAAACCAAAATCCCTCCTCAGGTCTAAAATATTTCACTGTCAGTCTAAAGTAAGTGAGGTTAGACTGAACTGCATTGAGACTATAAATCTGCAGCTCATTCCTTTTGTCTCTGAAGGCCTCTAGGACTGTTTGGCAGGATCTACCCCTCCCTCCAAAGAGAGAGGTAGAAATTGCATATTCAGTCAGAAAACTGGTTATTCTGAAAGCAGTTTATGGAGTGAAACTCTTATTTTGTTTTAGTTATTGGGAAAGAAGGCAAACATTGTTTTGCCTTCACTTTTTGAGGCAAGATTTAGTTCAGCACTCAGTGGTGGTGTTCTGTGTGTCTGAAATGGGTAGAGTTTAGGTGAAGAGTAGTTCCACTGCAGCAGGAGTTTGGAGCTGGGTGTTATTCTTAAGGGACAAGTAAAAGCTGATACCTGCCAACTGATTTGCCATGTCGTGGAACCTGTGTTTTCAACCTGTGCACAATGTGTTGTGACAGCAGAACAGTATCTCATCATTAATTTACGTGTCTGCACATGCACATAATTTGATCTAGAAGGCAAATAGCTCACAGCTGTGCAAAGGTTCAAGATTAGCACTATTCTTGTAGCAGCAGAATCTACTTGCCTGTCTTTGAAAGCCTTCTAATTCCAAAGCAAGAGTGGTTATCTTTTTGGAGTGGAAAATAGTCATTAAATTGTTCGATAGATCAATTTGTACTCGGACAGTGGGATGTTATTAATCTTATTTGGGACAGTTTCATGGACCTTTGGAAACATGAATAGAATTCTGCAGTGCTGTGGTTTGTATTTTAAGTACTTTGGGTTTAGATTTGCTATCGATTAATTTTTCCATTTGAAAATTAGTATTTTTGAGGTAAGGCTGAAAAAGCAGTAATTGGAGAGCATATGCATTAAATACTTCATTTCATGACAGTAGAATTGTGCTGAATCATTTGAGCTGTTTTCAGGTACAATTTCTGTAATAGTGGGATTTTTCAACAGTGTGTGGCTAAATTTTAAAGCCAGATTATCTTCACAAATAAACTTAAATGTACTGAAGGTACATGTGACATTGTCAGGTTTATTTATAGTGGAAATACATACCTTGCAGCTCACTAGCTGAATTATTGTTCTTACATACTTTAGATGGTGGGTTTATAGGGAGGCAGGAAATAAGGGTGTGAACTCAGATGCTTGCTTTTTTTTTCCTTTTTTTGTTACTTTCTGCACTAAGGTTCAGCTTAATGTTATCCTTCCCTCCTTCCCTGCCAAGTCACTTTTTATTCTCTTTCATTTGGGTAGGAATCTGACTAAAGGTTAAATCAGGGAGGTAGAAGATCCTCTTGGTAACAGAGCCTGTCCTGGTGTAAGCTGAGGAAGGCTTGTGGTACTCACATCCCGCTGAAGTCACGTTGCTAAATTCTGTCTTCTAGAAAGACACATGTTGTCACTGAACACCAATGACCATAAAGGACAGTGTACCAGAAAAGTGGGAGATGGTGAATTGCAGATTTGTTAACCCAGGAGGAGTCAGGCATGTGCCTGAAGGAGAGAATCCCCCTCCAAAGCTTTTGCTGTAACATTTCCATGTTTTGCATGACATGAAGCAAGTGTGGAAAAAGCCCACCCTTAATCTGCCGTAGAACAGTATATCCGTGGTGATTTTGACTATAGTTAAAACCAATTAAAACTATTCTAAATTTGTTCCTGCTTACCACATTTGCAGGCATAAAAATTTGTCTGCTTCTGATTTTTTTTTTTAAATTGAGAAATAGGCAAATGCACTCTAGTTTTGGGATGTTTTTAGTGACAAATGAACTGGGCAAAAAATTTCTGAATCACAGCACATCTAGTTCTAAAATGAGACTCCATTATGATGCTGTGGGCTACCTTGCTGAACAGCCCCCTCAGCCTGGTGTATTTTTAATCACAAATGTGATTTTAGTTTATTTTTTTTTTAATCCTAGATGTATTTACATTTTTAGGACTCAATTTGTGCATTTGCTCTTTGGTGGAGCATATTTTTAGTGTCTCTTAACTATGATAATTTCCTGGTAGCCAGATAAAGTTTGGAGTTCTGTGGAAACCTTTTCCCAAGCTGTTTCCTGTCACATTGGTTGGAAGCTGCCTCTTCCTTCAGGTGCTGCATTAGTAACTGGAATCCTGCTGCACACAGGCACCTATTTTCTGTGGTTTGTTCTGATATTTATTTAAGCTTATCCTTTATATTCCAAGGATTTCAAGTAAGCTTTTTTTTTGTTTAAAGGGAATTTTTAATGTAATCCAACTTGTTGAAACTGCTTGCTGGGAAATGTTAAAAATTATCTTTCTGCACTGGTAAAACATCTGCTTTTCTTCTTGACTAGAGTTTTCATATTCTGATGCAATCTATAAAAACCCTAGTTAGGTATTATCAAAAAGTATGTACAGTCAATTTAATGACTGATTTTTTTTTTTATAATCTTAACTTTAGTAAAACATTTCTTTGTGAAAGTGCAGGCTTTTGAGAGTTGGCAGACAGTAAATCTCATTTGGAACGGTGGGGTTTTTTTCAAACACAGATGATCTTTCCGTCCTTGAGTGAAATCCTGACTTCACATTCTAGTGAATCAGAACTTAATTTTTTAAATTGTAATTATTTGAACATATCTTTAGTAAAAACAAATTGCTTTGTAAAGAGACTGTTAAATAAGAGTTTAAAAACACCTAGGACTTATAGTTTTCATTTATTGTTTTCCTTTCACTCTTCTGTGGAAGAAAGACTGTGTGCACCTAGGTCACTTATTCTACTTTTTTTTCCCCGAATTTTGCCAACACACTCTCCCCACCTGTCAGCAAACTATAGTGCAGGAGTGCTCTGCACATCCTCCCTTATAGCATCAACATGTATTCTAAATTCTGTCAAGAATAATTTAAACATTTTTGAGGGAAACTGCATCCTTTGAAGCACTCCCTGGTGTCTTGTCTTCCTTTGATATTTTTAGTTGAAAAGGTCTGTAACAAGGCAGTTTGCAGTATAGGTTGCTAAGTCATAATGCCCTCAGAAAGCTGCTTGGCTGTCTGCCTTCCATTGTCTGCTTTTATGATTTTTATTGTTCTGACTTTTGAAGGATTTTGGTTGTTCAGTGAGTAGCCAGCCCACTGATAGGTTTTGACAATCTCACACGGTGCTCCCGCAGCTGAGTGATGATGTTACAGTCTGGATGGATGCGCAGCAGGGTGGACAAATGACTGGCTGGGTGGGAGGGTGGTGCTTTGTGGGTCATTCCCTACCTGGGGTCTGGGACCAGAAGCCAGAGCTCTATCCCAGAGGAGGAGATGGAGGGCTCTGGCACCGAGCTGGGAGATGACCCTGGCTCTGTGGAAAAGCCCTGGAGGTCCCATGGGCAGTGAGCTGGGTGCCAGCCTGCAGCACATCTGGCAGCAGGGAAGGCCACAGCTCCCTGGGCCATGTGAACGGGAACGTGGCCAGGAGTTCAAGGGAAGGGATTATCCTTTACCCAGCGTGTCTTCATGCCATCTCCAGTTTCAAGCTCTCCCAGCACAGGAGGAACATCAAAAACCAGCAGTGAGTTCGGTGAAGCGCTGCTTGAAGTTTTGATATCTGTAGCAAAAGCAAAAAAAACCCACAAAGAATGTGTGCATGCATTTTATGGTCTGGTTGGACGAGTCTACAAAAAGCAATTGAACTGTAGAGGGAGGAAAACGGGGCATTTTTTTGTATTCTCTGTGTCTTTCTCTCTTTAGACCAGACGCATTTATGGTTTCTATGTCACATGAGATCTAAAGTTACATAATAAATTAATTGAAGGGAAGTAAATTGGTTGTGTATGAAAGCACCAAAAAGCTATCCATTTGGACAACTTGACATCTTTCATGTTGCGTCTAAGGGATGTACTAGCTATGTAAACAGCCAGTGTTTTCAGTTGCTGACTTTTTTTTTAATTTTAATTTTTTTTAGGTTTTTTTTTTTTTAGTCATTCTTCCAACTTATTTGGGAAATCTGTTGTGCATAGCTGGAAAATGTTTTAGATTAAAGCAATAAATGGTCACTTTGTTCGTTGCATGGAAACTTCAGGTGCTGCGGCAGAATTTTAATTTGTAGGAAGTGTTAGCCAGGCCTAGGAGTGATACCAGGAAATGGTGTCCTCTACACTTGAGGTGTATGGTTGCAAGCTATTGTCATTTGTTCCTTTGGAGTTTGGATTCTCCTGTTGTCTGTTTCAAACACTGAAGATATGGGGCAGGGGTGTCAGGCTGTGGGTTGTACCCTGAGGCGAGCAGGGTGAGCCGTGGGGCTGTTCCTGGGCGTGGTGCAGAAGGCTGTGCCTCAGCACTCAAGTGTTCATTTTTTTAGAAAAAAAATTGCCTGCTTTTAGTGTCTGTTCTCTTAAAAGTCATAGCTGGTGGGGAATTAGTCATCTTTTATTTGGGTTATTGTGGCAACTCCTGTATGTCTGTGTCTAATTGTGCATTAGCATTTTCTGTGTAGTCTGTCTTTTTTTCTTTTCTGTGCACAGTGTGATAGAGAAATAGGTGCCATTGCTAATTGAAAAGTACAGTTTTAGGGTGAAAGGAAAAATACAATAGTATTTTAAGTGTGCCAAATCTCAGTTTGCGTCCTGGGAGGAATTTGTATGAGCAGTGTATGATGACGTATGGACGATACTCTTGTCTTTCTTGGAACTCCTTTGGTTCTGTGTCTATTCAGTGTTTTAGAAACTACACTTGACTTAGGGAAAATGTAATTCTGAGTAGCTCCGTGAAAAAAACAATACACCTGTTTTCTTTGGTTTCATGTTTGATGGTTGGCTTCACCTCCCATCCTTAGCATTTCTGATAACAAACAGAAAGCCCAAATGCAGCAGTTTGGTTTTGCTTAGCCAAGCACCTCTTACTACACCTGGCAGGGCGTGAAATCGTGCAGCAAGGTTCTAGATGTTAACTTGCTATCTGACTTTGGAGAACAAGTCTGTGACAGCTCTTCAGCTCATGTATTTACAGTTTCCCGTGGAACATGCCAGCACAGCAGGCAGCTGTTGGCATTCAGCTCTGGCCAGTGACAATTTCAGCAGTTTACAGGACATTTTAGGCAAAAGTTAAAAACAAAGAGCTCAATGTCAAGAAAGAGATTGTATCAGTCTCATGTCACTTGGATGCCATCCCTGTTTTGGGGTTAAAAATAACCCGAATTACCAATCTAGAGTTCAAAACTGTCAGAATATATTATGAGAGAGAGAGAAAATTCTTATTGTCAGTGAGAGCCTCTGGCTTTTATTATTACAATTGAATAGCATTTCTGCATCATAGACAATGTTATTAATAATTGTTCATCATCCAGGACTGCAGGAAAGGAGTTGCTCCAGGGGACGTGGAGTCATCATACACTGCAGTGTAATTGATAATAAAGACATGTTGCCTTCAGGGAAGATGCATTCCTTTTATACACTGATGTTTTACTTCTGAACTCTCCTTTAAGAAAGAGATTTCTGCTTATTTACTGATGTTTTAATGAATATCTGGTGTGTCAGTCCAGTTCCCTGGCTTCTTTTGGCATCAACCACAGTTCAGTTGCTTCTGTGTATGATCTGTGACCTTGATGCAAGCAACAGAGTGAATTAACTGCTCTCTGATGTTTTGCCTGGTTTAATAAAACATGTTCTGCATTTGGGCAATAATCTCCATAATAGTAAATGCTTTTAATGAATGCCCGTGTTGTAGAATATCATTAACATAACATTTTTCCTGGAAGACTGACACAACGCTTGTCCTAGAAAACCTTACACACCCTCAGCATTTATCCATGTGGATGCCATATTCCAGCTGTGTCTGTCTGGCATGGGAAGGCTTGGACATTTTTCACCCAGTGGTATTTGTTGGAGCTTTCCCTAATGGGCAGAACAGAACAGACCAGCAGATTTTCTCGCCACCCCCGTCCCTTCCATCAGTAGCTCAGCTGGAAAATTCCTTTTTTATTGTGAGCAGAGCACTCATGACACCAGAAAAGTGAACAGAGAACTCTGGGAAAAGGGTTCCAGGTTATATATTCCTACTAAAAAGCAATTTTTCTGAAGCTTGTTCTAACAGTCTGACTGTACTCAGTGCTTCAATAGCAACTACATATTTTTATTGTAGAAGATGTTATTCTGCAATAAACAGCACAATTCTTTTCCCCTCTGTCCAGTGCAGAGCAAAACAGAGGGGAAGGAGTTCCTCTAATGATATTTTGTCTAACATTTCCTAATTCTGTCTAATATTGCCTTTGCTGCATGTACGTGTAGGATTCTTCAAGGAATTTTTCCATTCTGTCTGGAGGCTGGCAAAGCCAGAATCTCAGGCACACCTGCACATACACACATATGTTATGTATGTGCATTTAAATGTATGTACATATAAGTACTTATATGTATCTTGCCACCTGCATTGTGGTGGAAATGTGCAGCAATATTCAAATGAAAAGTGTTGCTTTTGTGTGCATTAGGTGCATGTGACTGCAGAAGCATCATTGCCTCAGGTTTTCTTGGCAGAATTCTGAAATCCCAGTTGTTGATGGACAGTGCTTTCAGGTGTTCCTGTTTATACAGCTCAGGAAATTTGCATCTTGCCTTAAGAGTAGTGGTTCCAACATCATTTTAATGTGAAGGTTATGCTGCCTAATATGGGATTCTTATCCTGGTTTAAAATAGAGTTGCAAAGCACAGAGAGCTCCTTTTGTTGCAGTAACAGTCTGTCAGAATTTATTGAACTGGTTCTGTAGGTTTTAAATTCTGAGGGGGGGGGATACACCTGCAATATTTGATTTGTCTGTTTGTTTTATGCTCAGCTGAACTTGATGCTGAACATGCACAGAAGGTTTTGGACATGGAGCACGCCCAGCAGATGAAGCTAAAGGAGCGCCAGAAGTTCTTTGAAGAAGCCTTCCAGCAGGACATGGAGCAATACCTTTCCACAGGATACTTGCAGATAGCAGAGAGGAGAGGCAAGTTGTAAAATACCTTTTGCACAAACTCCCAGCTTGGAGAGCATTGTTGAGCAGGCAGAGCCAGCAGTGCTTACAGAGGAAGCACAGCAAAAATGTCTAAATTCTTCCTCAGTAGAACTGGAACTTCAGATAAGCCTTTTAAACAAACTTTGTGTCCCAGGGTACTGGATACCTTAGACGATTAGTCAGGCTCTGCTCCTTGTCTGAGGAAATGCAGAGCACTGAACTACATCTGGAACAGCGTTTTCCTCTGCAGCTGAAGAGTGAGTCTATGTAAAAATATGGATGAAGGCAGCTGCTTTGTCCACTGGAGTTCCAAAGCCTGGGATTGTCATTTGCCAGGGAGATGCCTCAGAAAATTTTGCGAAGTGCAGAGGAAAGTTCAGTGTAGCATTTCTGAGCAGTTCCCAGGTGGCAGCTATTCCCACTGGTGTGATTTAGGACACAGGAGGTCACATTAAGTGCTCTCCTTATTATGAAATGACACAAGTCTGGCATCTCTGGACTGGTTAAAGCACAAGAATGCCAGAGATTACCGGGAATTCTGTGTGGGAGGTTTCCATCTGTTAGGCCAAAATGCAGGGATTGTTGGACTGGTAAGGAAGCCAGTGGGAAATTAAGCATTCATGTGGCAGGAAAAAATGTAGATATTCTGTCCCTGCTCCAAGTGCAGTGCTGCTATCATTTGTAATGTCAGAGCAGAGAATACAATCCAAGGTTTCCATTTCTCTGCATGAGTGCTGTAAGTACTCATCTGCAAGATGCTCTGCATGGGTGGCTGAGGAGAGGTGGGGTATGTAAATCTAACTTCACGGTCAGGGGAGGAATTGAGTTTGAGTCCCCTGCTTTCTGTAATAGGTTGCCTTTTAGACTAAAAGTGGATGTTGTCATGGGCTGGTACTGGACACACAGCTCTGTTAGAGTGTTAGGCTGCCTAATATTTGGAACTTCAGCTTTCTAGGATAATGTGGAGCCCGAGTGTATCAAAGAAACTGTTTTAATGAAAGATTTGTTCCTGCAGTACATGTAAAACTGCAGAGCTGTAGCATATTTGAAAAAAAATCCCCCAGTCAAATTACAGAATTTCATCTCAGTTCACCTATGAAGACTTTCAATAATGTAATTGTTACATTTGGATAAACAAGTAAACTGTTCGTTGTAATAATTTGATATTATGAAGCAACTGAACTTAAATCTGAGTGGCCCTGAACTTACTTGTTTCCTGTTTGCATGTTTTGCTGTTCAAGGAAGAAGGTGCTCATCCAAGTAATTACTTCCCTTGCAAATTGTCAGTACTGTATTGACCGTAATAAGTAATATGCTCGAGTAATTAGTAATGTGAAATACCCACGCTGAGAGAAGATACTGGGCATGAGCCTGGGTTTTACAGACTGCTGTAATTTCTTAACTGCTCGCTGTTAACATTAATCCTGGTTTCTGAATTTCTATGTCCCTTGTATATTGACATTTAGTGACTGTGTGCTTAAATGTGTTTGTTTTTCTCTAAAAAGACTTCTGGTTGAGAAAATTGAAAAGGAGTGTTCCAAAATGGAAAGTTTCAATCCTTGTGCCTGAGTCCCATCTCAGCTTATTTCTGAGAAGGTTATTGCTATAAATATTGCTGCTAAAAATGTTTTGGTTTACAAAAGCAGTAATGGATGTTAGTTTCACAACAAAGATTGCACAGAGTGCTCTTGGATTTGGGCTGAGGTTGCTGCTGAGCAGCTCCTGTGGGTGGGCTCCTTCCATTCTTAAGTTTAATTATTGCTGCTGCAGACAATTAGAGCAGCCTCTGGAGCCCTGGTAGGTAATAACCTCATGTAGCTGATTGTCAGCTCATTGCACTGTTTCTCCTGCAGAACCGATTGGAAGTATGTCTTCCATGGAGGTGAACGTGGACATGCTGGAGCAGATGGACCTAATGGACATGTCTGACCAGGAAGCACTCGACGTCTTTTTAAACTCAGGAAGTGAAGACAATAATGTGCTGTCTCCCATGCTGGGTATGGTACTTGTAGTGACAGCCTGCTTAGAGACAGTGATAAACCACCAGAACTGCTCTCATTTGTAATGGGCGAAATTATCTCACAAACTTCACACTTGATGCAGATTGACTGTTCTTCATTAGTGCTTCTCGAAACATTAACATTTACTTGCTGTACAAGGGAGTTGCTGCAAAACTATGTGATATTTCTAGACAATCTCATTTTTCTTACTGCAGCTCCCTGTTATATTCATCACAGTCTGGGTAGGTGGTGTGTCACATACTGGCTTGAGGGGCATTTTTCCCAATACAGAGTTAATAGAGGACATGTTGAGAAACATGAACAGAAAGCTTGCAGTAATTAGGCTTTTGTTTTTAATACTGTTTCCTTAGAGCTTGTCCAGAATGTTGCTTGTCAAACTTGGACCAGTTGTGTAATGCAAGATCTTCAGCGAGAGATACTGAGAGACAAGGTTCAATCCAGCAGTTTACATGTACACTGAGAATTAGTGTCTCAATACTGGATCTTTTATCTACCATGGAAGTGTTTTCCTAATTAAAAACTTAAGTGCTAAAATGCCTTTCCTCAAAAGAGCCGAAATGATTTTTCTTGTGGGAGATGATGAAGCTCCTTTAAAGGTCCTTTTGATTTCTTCTGAAAATACAGATTTAAATATTTTTATGGAAGTACTTACAGTACTCCCTATGTAAAGGTGATTAACAGCTGCTGTGAACATAAATGGTCAAGGCACACTTGACTACTAAAGGTTTAGGTTTTTGTGTTTCATTGCAAAAACTGAATTGAGATGGGTGGTTTTGGATAGGCATCCACTTTGTGCATTATTAAAGCTGATCATCATTTGAGCTTGCCAGTAATTGCAGAATCTAGGACTGTTTTCCCCTTGCTGGCTGTTTGGCTGTTGTGGGACCAAGAAGTTTCGTGTCTTAACAGCCAACAGTCTCACCTGGATTATCTAAGGAAGGGCAGAATCTACTTTTTAAACTAAGTAGATAAATGCATTAGCTTTTGAAAAAAATACATTATTTTATGCTATTACAGTTTATATGTACAGTGTCTATACGTGGACATACACTGCAATATAATGTACCTGTGCTGTAAGAATGTTCCAGCACTGCAACCTTACTGCAGTGTAAGTCTCATGAATCTTGCTCTCGTGGTTCCAGACATTGTACTTCCCTCTGATTAAGGGATTTTTGTGCTTGCTTTAAGAACCTGGCACCCCAGTATCAAACCAAATATGCAATAGTCTTCATTCTCAGAAAAATGAGATTGGCTTAAAGGTAACTCTTTATTTTGCTGTCGGTGGAGAACTGGGTTGTCAGGGCAAGGTTTGTTTGACAATTGGGCTGAACACCACAAAATACAGGTAAGTTATTTTAATAACTGGTAAAAATGAGAATCAACTCAAGACATTGAAATGTTTTTAAATTTGCCTTGCTATAAGCATTGTCAGCTTATGGACATGGGCTTTGCAACATTCATGGCAGTAAGTTAAACTGTAAAATTGAGTTAGCTCTATCACTCCTGAAAACTCCTCCTCTGTGTGTTGTCTAAATTGATCTAATGCATGCTAGTGTACACCACATAAGGCAGGTTCTCTAAAATTTCTAGTGTTAAAATGTAACTCAGGTACTTGAGGAGCAGGCAGAGACAGTGTGGTTTGAACTGCTCTGCGAACAGTCTGAGCAGAGGTAAGGTGTAGCTCATATCCATCTGACCCTTCTGAAAAACTTAATAAATTTTTTAAGAAAATTTTCTCACTAAAGTTACTTACCAGCTGAAGCTGTGTGCTCTGACTATGGAGAAACACTTAGGTATAGGAGAGAAGGAAAAAAGGGCTTTCTTTGGCAGATCACATAGAAAGTGTTTAGATGTTTCCTCATTTTAACTTTTTTGCTGTCAGGAACTGTCCAGGGAAGAGGATTTAATTTTGAAACCTGAACTCTGAAACTGCAAGCAAAACCTGTTACACTGTGTTACAAGTATTTTTTGCACAGGATATGGAGGAAGCAGTGTCTTAAAATCCCTCTCCTGTGCACTTGAGCTGTGGTATAGCTCTACCAAAGGATTGCTTTTTACGCTGAATTGAATTTGTTTTGCTTTTTGCATCTTCATTTTTAGTCAAAACTGGTGATGATTGTTATTGCCTGCTTCCTAGTTATTTGTTTGGTTTTAAATTTCCAGTTTGTGTAGTTGTGTTACACTGAGTTTATTGGGGGGTTTTCCTTTTGGTGTCTTGCAAAAGAAGGAAAACAGCCTGAAAGTGACTCCTTAGCCAGCGCTGAGCTGATGTTAATGCATTGACTTCTCAATCCCCTTGCTGAGCCAGAGCTTGACTGTTGTTGCTGCTGTTGTTGTTTTCCCACCTCTCAGGGCCTGACTCCAACACCTACGTGAACGAGATCAGTCTCCAGGTGCCGAGCCAGTCGGAGTTACGGCAGAAGCTCTGTTCCCTGTCCTCGACCTGCACCGACTCCGCCAGCCAGGACGCGAGCGAAGGAGAGTCCCCCGTTGTTCAGTCGGATGAAGAGGAGGTTCAAGTGGACACTGCCCTTGCTGCTGTAACTGAGAGAAAGGGTGCTTCAGATGGCAGTGATGAAAGTGACTCTCAAACTATTTGAATCTTAAAACCATATCCTTTAAGAATGACTTCTGAATGAATGAACAAGTGAATGAAGAGCTTGCCTGTGTAACAATTTGCTAACCAAGCGTAACAGCCAGATCTTTTTACTTAGTAATACTGCCTTTTTACAAAATTGCCAGTCATGTGGAGGTTGGTTTTTAAAGAAAAAATTATGCCTAAAGCACACACACTTTAACAGTAGTCTTGGGGCTCAGGGGAGCAGTAAAACTGTTGTATATACTATGTATAAGAGAATTTAAGGGAAAAGGTAGAAGTTACTTTGACCACTAACCTTTAAATGGCTGATTGGAAGTACTTAAGAGTTGATGTGTAATACTGAACCCAAATTGTTCTTTGCATGTTTTCAGCTGCTGCAACTGAAGATTTAGGATCCAAACCAAAATGAAAAGTTATTTTCTACTCTTTACTACCTACTGTCTGCCTCCTGCCTTTGTCTACTAACGCAGCAGTGTCTACTGTTCTCACACTTCTTATTCAGGACCAACTTAGTTATAGGTGTTAAGGAAAAAATAAGAACCCGAGAAGGAGGAGAGATGCATATGGAAATGTTGCACTCCTTGTGGAGCAGGTATCTTAGCATTGTGTACTTACTCCTCTTTCAAGATAAAATAAAGAATTTCTATCCCAACCATGTCTTTTACTTGATTACCCAGGTATTTTATCCATGGCAAGTGAACAGAGGAGCCTAACTCAGGAAAAAAATGGTTATTAGGAGCACCAATATAATGTGCTTTTGCATGGTAATATATGTTTGACTACACTAGGGAGATAAACCTGAGTTAATTATTAATTAAGTGCGTATATTTTAGAAACCTCGGGATCTATAGGCATCATCTCATTCCTGTTTTTTCTGCAGCCATTTTTCTCTCTGAACTTGAGGTGTGACCATGTCTTAACACCTGTTGCTTGTCAAGTCTCATGCTCTATTTTCAGGGATCTGCTCTCCTTTGAGAAGGCTTCTGGCTCCTGCTCTTCCTGCATGGAGGGAAGGAATGTAATCAGAAACAGTGTAAGTAAAAGGATGAGCTGTGATGTAGATCCCTTCCAAAGACCTACCCTGACAAAGCCAATGGCTGGGAAGGGGGGGTATCTTCTTGCTGCTTGCCAGCTGGGCAGTGGCCAGTTTCCTTAAGGATTTTCCTGTTAGCTGACAAAGTGTTTCCTGATCCCTGTCTGGGAAATGAAGGCTGGAAACTCCCTACCTACAATGAGAGATTTACTATTCAACAAGGCAGCTGCTGAAAGAAATTTATCGTGAAGGAGCTTCCTTTACTCTCTTGCTTTCCAGAAGACAGACAAAATGTCCAAAAAAGTTTTGTTTTTTTTATTAAACCTCGTAGTACAAACCTGGAAAGTAAACAAAAAACTGGCAATAAACAACATGAAGTCTTTCCTAACAAGGAAAGAGAGCAGAGCAGCGCTAATAAATTAAATGTCAAACTGTAAGCCATAGTCAGAAGTTTACTGTCAAGAGGGAAAAGTACACAGCAAGGCCATAAAAACCAGACAACCACATTTGAAAACACTTGACTCTGTTTATGTTATTGTTAAATATTCCAAAACAGTTCAGTCTTCTGCAACAACAATCAACAAATTGTATTATAGGACTTTCCTGACAGTCACCACTGGCAAGCTCAGTGCAATATGGGTAGCTACGGTATTGTTGAATTCAATTACGAAACAAAACAGTTTGTGAAAACATTTTCCCTTTTTTATTCCACACATACTGTACACACAACCAGAAAAGGGCAACAGCTACTCCATTATTATTTTTTGTTGTTGTTCAGTGATGTAAGCAGCACTTATAAATGTTACAAGAAAAACCCTGTAAGCATCCAATCCAACCGATGAAGAAAGTGAAACGTAAGGCTTTTCTTCATCTTGTCTCTCTGCCATCCCTCCCCCCACCCCAAGAAAAGGCTCAAGTATTTAAAAAAATTTACAGGCATATGTACAAAAGGTGTGATTTTTTTTTTTGTTACAACATGAAGAGAAAAAATAGACAAGATGAAAGCAAATGCATTTTCACATTCAAAAGAAATATGCAGACTTGCTAGTGGCTCTAAATGTGATCATATAATGAAACAAATTCAAAACAAAATTAATGCTTGACTGTGTAAAGGTGTGAAAAACAGCAGTGGAATGGAAATGGAATGTTAGAAAGATTGCACATCTATGACAAAAGAAGCACTTATGGCTTCAATCACTTTTTTTCTTTTTTTATCTCTTTTTTTTTTTTTTAAGGATGCTATTGAAGGGTTTTTGATAAAGTAGCCAACAGCACCAAAAAATAACAGAATGGATTTCCTAATGAAATCAGGCACAGTTTTCCCTCACATAACTCCTCAAGGCAGGCAGTCTTTTTTCCTCCTTTTTTTTTTAAATTTTTTTTCATTTTTAAATTTTTTTTTGTTTTATTTTTTTTTAATTTTTCCCCCTCAAAACAGATGCATAGTGATGTGCTGGTAAAAGAGAACATACTCCAAATCTCCTCCTTTTGCCTACAGTTAGGAAACAAAGTCCATCTTCAGCTGCCATAACCTCCCAAAGAAAGTGTGTATTCTCCAATTTAAAAAATTACAAAACTCATCTTGCTGTGACAGAATAAAAGACAGCCAAAGTAAAGCAATTTCTTTCAAGTTTTTGTCTCCTATCCCTTTTCTCTCTAGAAAAATCTGCTCACATGACCGGAGAACAAATTATAAAACACATCAAACTTTAACCTATTCAAAAAATGGGTTAAAAGCCTTTTTTCACAGTTACCAAAAAGGCTTTTTATTTTTCAGCCATAGGGACAATACAAATTAATATTTTATCAGCCCCTTGCCGGTTTTAAAACAGTGAACATACGGCAGTTTAAAAAAATCAGACTGCTGTATCTATCTAGTCTAAATACAAAAAAAAAAAAATTTCAACAGTTTAATGCTAAAACAAAATTAGTTCTCTAAAACCAGAAGAAAATCTTCTTTAGAGCTAGTGCAAAGACAGCTTGTATTCTACAGCAAGTACTCCAAACTATGGTATAATAATTACAAAAAATATATATAAATTGACAAAATGAGAGTGTTGGCATCTTCAGGATTAACTTGAAGCACTTTTGGATGAACTGGAGGATGAAAGCCTAGATGATGGCACGTCCACTGTCGCTCTCTTACGAGGTCCTCTTTTTGGTGTAGGCTTGCTGATACAGTTCTCAATGCTGCCATTTTTACCAGATACTTTTCCACAGATTTGATTGACAAGACTGATTATTTGTTCCTGTTCAGGAAGTGAGAAAAACAAAACACAAATTAGCATCTGCTCTTCCTCCAGAGTCACTTAAACAGGAGTGCAGTGGAGTGCTCAGAAATGCTGGGAAGCCCCATCTTAAAAGGCTGCTTGTACCCAGTGCTGCTCTCCAAGAGCTGACATGTAACTTCTCCCACTGCTCCGCTCTTTACCTTTGGGGCCAAGTCCCCTCACAGCTAAAGACATGGAGCCTCAGCCCAGAACCCAGGCACAGTCCTAAGTCCCCATCTCGAGTTCTGGGATTATTCATCATCACATTTGCTTGGAGGCATTACTGCACCTCTCATCTGCACGTGCTCTGCAAGTCTGCCCTAAAGGGTGCTCATGCTGGACTGGAATAACTCCACTGAACTTCCAGTTACCAACAGAGGGAAGGTATTCCAAAATACAGAAGTTACCATAACATAACCAGAGAAAGCAAAGCCTCATGTTCCATCCCAAAGCATTAAGTGGCTTCTTATGTTCTGTGGCACATATTCATGGAATTTATGCTTCAGGTTTCATCTGTGTCATCATGTTCCCTTTGGGTTTTTTTTACTTAAATCATAATAAACCACCTTCTTCCCACATCAAAAACAAAACCAAGACAAACCCCCAAACCCAAGACCAGTTTCCTGAGGCCTCAGTAGGACAAAGGCAGAGTTAAGTGTCCTCCCCAGTGTTGGGTACCCTGGTCCCGGGGTGGTGTCACGCTCACCTCATCGTAGCGGTACATCATCTTCAGCCCCCGGCACGACTTTTGCTTCTCCACGTGCCGCAGGGCACACTCCAAGCAGAAGACAACATTTTCATTCTCCTGTACAACCTACATGAAAGAGCAGAGGTGAGGGGGAAGAAGTGCCATTAAGCTCCAAACTGTAGCTGTGTTCGCCACACAGTATTCAATTATGGCCTGAATTACTACACCTGGATTTTAGTACAAGGTGTAAAGCACATTGTGAAATCACTCAGGATGTGCAATAACTAGAAAGAAAACATCTCTTTTAGAGTGCTAATGTTGGCAAGTAAATATATAATTTTAAAAAACCCTCCACCAATAGTAATGAGGGCTAAATCCAAACAGTATATGCATTTATTAGCATCTCCTATGCAGTCCTAAAAATCTCCTGAAAGGAGAAGTTTTCCATTAATTAAAATGCTGCCTTGAACAAGGATGTAATCAGCTTAGCCACAGGATTCCTCAACTACTGTCTTGTTCAGCAGAGGTGACATTTGCTCAGCTGGCTGCCTGCCAGGCCTGCACACTCAGCTTGGAATTTAACAACCAAGTTGGGTTTTTTTGTCCACAACTGCTGTTGAAGAGTGACATGGAAAAATGCTGCCCATGATTAAACTTACTCCGAAGCAAATGGACCAGAATTAAGAGGTTCTGGTTAGTATTTTGGTTTTTTTTAAAATAAACTAATTTTAAAGTTACTTCAAACTAATGCTACTTAAAAAGTGGTCTAAAGACATGTATAAATTCAGCATATTTTATCCTAGGGAGGGAAACAGCTACATCTGATTATACGCAGTTACATTTCATTTCCATTAAAAACATAATAACTATAACCAAAAAAATCCCCAAAAGATGACAGAGAAAAAGAACTCCCAAACCAAAAGGACTAAATATGGACTCACAGGCACTGCATTATGTTTATTTGAATACCTATTCTTGGGATTAAAATGGTATATAAGGTTGTGGGAGGGGCTTCTGGTATTTTTAATGACGTTGCTGTGTTTGAAGATGTTCTGCATAGAGCTCTAAGCCTGAAAGTGTCACTGCAGTGGTCAGGACACCTCCAAAAGCCAGTAGGCATTTCCCTCTTGACAGAGGGAAAGTTTATGGGCTGTTTTTGGACAGGCTGGCAAACAGCTTGATGGATGGGATACATCTCCCCTGCAATTTGGCTTTCAGGGACATTGTCTCAGCACGGGCTGTGGCTGCATGCCGAGGCTCATGGCATGTGTCTGAGCTGTAGCTCATCCTGAGACCTGCTCTGCCACAACTTACTGCTCCTGGCAACCTGCATGTGTCTTTGTTAGCCCTCCTAGTGCAGTGCAAACATCTCTTAGGTGTCTGAGTGCACTGGTTCATGCCTTCTGGCAGGGTGGGAAGCCAGCTGATACTGTTGTCTTCTGTCACCACTGGCCAAGGCAGTAAATGCCACATCAACACCTCTGTGTCTTGCATGGAGTGCAGGACATGGCTCCGTGGCCGTGTGCTGTCTCTTAAATGCCTACAGATCCCTGGAATGCTAGAGCAGGGGCACAGTACCCCAGGAGTGGCAAAGGATTGTACCCACCATGGAAAGATAGCACAGGTGCTGACAAATCTGACACCTCCTCTCTGACGTTTCTAATTGCAACCACTTTCGAGGCTTTTTCTTGCCATCCACGCCGGTGCTGCTGCTGTCGTGGCTGCCGTAGCGCGCCGAGGAGTGGAGACCGGCCTCGTACAGCTGCCGCCGCTGCCTCAGCTCCGTGTCCCTGTGAACGGGGGCACAATTAGACACTGGCACTGCCTCCAGCCACCACAGAGCCACACACAGTCACCCCTTTACCGCGCTCGTCACTGAAACCTGAGCTCCACACAGCAAAGCCCTGAGTGTTGCTGGAGGTTGGTGCCATTCCCTAAGCATGGCCAGCGCCCGGGAAACGCTGCCTAATTGCAAAAGCTATCTCCGGATTTTAACAGCGACCACTGTATCAAGCCAATGGTTCTCAAACTGCTCCACAGAGAAGTGGGGACTGCCGAGGACTTCCTGGAGGTCGATGGTTGCTCGAGCCATGTGGAGAGTCGGGAGCTGTGGTTAACATGACTGTCATTCCTGAAGTTGCCAAAAGCCACCTTGAGGAAGAGGAGCTGTGGCTGTCAGGAGTAACAGCCCCTTCGTCAGGAGGCACAGATGAACCAAGGACCTGCTGCCATAAGGTGCTTCAGGCAGGAAAGGGGGAGGAGGGCAAGTGACTATGCCAAAAGACGAAGATCTTGCTGTACACCCAGGGAAAAAGAAGGAGATGTCAATAAAGGACAACCACCAAGCCCTCCGGCCGCCCTTCACCCCGGCATCTCTAAGGCGGACAATACCTCCTGTGCTGAACTCTACAGCTTTAGGAGAGCAGGTTGGGCTGGAGCTGAGTGGAAGACAGCAAGTGTAGAGTGAGCCGAGCAGATGGAAGGGGAGGATAAAAAAGTGCACCACCAGACACAGCTGAAGATGAGTGGAAAGCCAAGCTAAGCAAATGGCACGGGCAAACTGAGCAACTAAGGCATATCAGGAGAAGAGGCAGCAAGAGACACAACAAACAAGCAAAACAAAGCAAAGGAAAAAAAATATGGTACAGTGTTCCACTTCAGATGGCTTTTTTTTTTTTTGCCTTTTTCTTTAGATTTTGTTGTCTGGGCTTTTGTTTCCTATACCCAGCCACACGAAGGATCCAGATCCTCCAGTGAATTCCAACCTATGCATAAGAACAAGTTTGAGAACCACTCTGATAAAGGTCGATGTGATGGTCTAAGAGCAAGCACCAACGTTTGTTTCGCCTTTTGTACTTGCAGACTTCCTCTTCAAGGGGAAAAAAAAGGCACTTGAAAGTGGTTATTCCCACAGGGGAGCCACCTGCAGGTAAAGCAGTCAGCACACCTCTTTGCATTTCTTTCTGAACACTAAACAACACATGGGCTGTTTTCCCCTTCAATATGTCACTGGAAATTTTCCAAATGAACATGCTAGTTAGTTAAATACAGTTTGTAGACTCCATTCATCAAAACTTTCTTGACATCTCGAGTATCAGTTGTCACAAACTTGAAAGATAGGTAGCAACTACATGGTAGGGAACAAAAGAGAAGATCATTACACAGGAAGCCAGGCAACATTATATTTTCTTTTCTCACCTATCTTAAGAGAAACCCTGAACATGTGTCCTTAACACTGGAGAGAAAAAGGAGTGTGAAGCTTTTACTCATTAAAACGCTGGAGTTCTAATGCCAGATGCGTTACCATGCATGCACAACTGCTCTCTTACTCACTATATAAAACCAAGACAACTTTCTGTATACAAAGGACCTTTTGCACCTGTAGTATAACAGTCTTGATACTGAAGACAAGGGTTCCTGGTGCAAAACCCACTACAGACATGGACTGACAGTGACTACTGATGCCAAGAGGTTGAAAAACTCAAGGAAGGTGTTTAACCACTTGGCACCACATAGTTCACATAATGCATCAGGAAATCTCAACTCTCAGCACAAGAATTAACAAAAAACCCAGTGCAAACTGCAGTTTCAATTCTTTTAAGGTGTCTAAAGTAGGGAATTCTTAAGAGTTAAGACATCCTAACCATGGGCACTGTCACATCAGCTACAAGCAAGGAAGCTGCTTCTTCCATGTGTGCCTGTCTTCAGGTACATCTGCTGCGCTTTGGCTTGGATAAGTAGGGGCAAGGTGTGTCTGAATGGGTTACTTACGTCACGTCATCCACCTCTGGAGTCTGTCAATGAAAACAAAAGAGGTAAGCAGGCCCCCAATTCATTACCTGAGCTCTCCCAGGAGCGATGATATCGTACTCAGAGTCGGTCCGTTTTCTTTTTTTGCTTCTGCTGTTGCAATCTGATAAAGCAACTTTTCCATTGAAAATGGTTTGGCTATACGGCGCCGCTTCATTTCCTGGGACAGGAGAAAATTGTCACATTAGTTCCTGAACAAATTTGTAAATAAAATGTTACCAAGAATTAATTCAATGTTAATTAATTAAATTATTGATACTAAAACTGAAGCAAAAAGTAGCCTTTTAAAACAATCACAAGTAAAATCTTTCAATAGTCCCAGTTAAACGAAGTGTTTATGTTCCAAGCACCTCAAAATTCTCTCCCTAAAAATTTTTCCTGTGGAGGCCAAGAGGAGTAACACCATCACTCAAGCTCAGTAATACTGGATGGCTCAGAGTACAAAGAGTGTAAGATCTGACCTGCTTGAAACCCAGGACTGGTGTTATTTCACATCTTTTAAAACATAAAAAAACCGAGCAGAACAGGCAGATGCCACGGAAAAGAGACAACAGGCAAAAGAGGGGGGTTCAATGCTGCCTGTTACAGATTCCTCTCTGTGAAAGCTTTTAAAGTTATGTTTTTCACTCAATACAAACGGAATGATTTTGGTAGCTGAAACCCTTTTGATAATTCTTAAGTAGGCAAATTCTTTGATGTAATGTACAGGTGGGAAAAGTGCAGCACTTTCCCAGTACCTGCAGAGGTCTGTTTTGGCTTATGTAGAGTCAGGGAGTTCAAACGAGCTAACACTGGACTGTAATGTGAGGGTGACATTTCTGGTTAGCGGTTAAACCTGCCAAATACCTACTCAGCACACACGACCCCAAAGATTTTATTTTTTACTTTAATTTTTTTTTACCCTGTTCTGTAACTGTAACTACATGCTCTGGGTATTTCTTTTTTCACAACCAATGAATGTATAATAAAACTAATCATTTTCAGTAGCACCAATTGTGTGCATTCAAGTGATAACTATCACATAAAATGGAATAGCAGCCTTTGCTGACCAAAAAGGGTTCAAAAGAGGTTCAGAGGTAAGAGAAGTATTCTTCAGAAGCTATTTGCTCTGCTAGACCCTGTGTGTGGTTGGAACTGCTGCATTGTTAGGAGTGGTATGGGAAGATTTTTCCATGTTAGGTTTGCTTAGTCTGAGGCTGTGTACACAAGAACAGACTCCAATCCAGGGAGAAGTCCTGCACAGGCAACACACACAGCCAGAATATAAGGCCACAGTGGGTGGCTGGACAAGAAAGCAAGGTCAGCTCCACCTGGACACCCTGAGCCCGAGTGGGATTTAGCACAACTTGCTGTTATCTCTGCATTTATCTGAATTTCTGAATCTGTGTACATTTTTCTCATCCATGCAGTACTGAAATACACAGGTAAGTATTTTACAACAGACTTGTACTACTGCCTGATTATTTCTTTTCGTAACACATTTTTCAATGTCACAAAAGTCAGTGAACATTCACATTATAATTATCATCAGCCTGGCACTTGTGATCTCTCTTGCTCTCGTACATCTCTTGGTCATTCATTTTCCAGGCTGAGTAGTACTCTTGTATTTAATGCAGAGGCTAATTAATAATTTTAACCATTGATCTCTGCTGTGCTTTTTCTAGCTCCTCTACATTCCTTCTGTAGTTAGGGGCTCTGAATTGCACAAACCACCGAGACTACACAGCACCAGAGCAGTTTCTGCTTTGTTATCTATTCTCTCCTCCTAATTCTTAACATTTAATGTATTTTTGTTATGCCACTCCAGAGCACTTGACTGACAGCTCCATAGGAATCCAAAGACCTCTTTTCTCAGTAGCAAGAGCCCATCATTCAGAGCCCATCTCTGTATCTGTCACATTAGGATTATGTTTTTGAATTTAAATTTATCAACACTGAACTTCATCTTCCATTTTCTCACTTGCATCACTCAGTATCATGAAATCTTTCTGTAACACTTCATAGCTTTAATTTTTGCTGCCATTACCATTAATACCCTCAGCATAAGGAGGATTCAGCAAAGGATTCGTTTTGCTATTAACTTCCCTTCCTAGGTTATTTATGGATAAACTGTGCTAGTACAAACTCCTGAGGAATGCAGAAAGAGACCTCCTCCTTTTATGATAAAAGCTGACCCATCCTCTGCTTTTCTTTAAATCAGTTATTTTTTTGGTGTGTGAACTGCACCTTTCAATTTATTTATGAGCCTTTTCTCCCAAAATGTTCACAGACTCTCTCAGCTGCAACTCTTGTCCTTACCTACTTCCAAAAGTTTCAAGGGTTGGATGCCATCACCTTGCTGCAAAAGCCACCACAGTGGTTGCCCTGTTCTCATTTTTTTGTACATTTACTTCCACAGCAGTGGTTATTCTGCATTTTACTGCTCTTCCAAGGTTCTTAATCTCTGCTCTGCACCACAGCACAGCTCTTTTCTAGTGAGGACATCAGGTACGCTTCTGTAGGACCACTTTCCCTTTGGTTTCATCTGAAGGAGCCCCATGTGCTCAGGGTGAGACAGCTCTGTGACAGGAGCCAAGGAGTGGGAAACCTGTGGTGTTTTAAAGGCATGTTCCTCACCCCAACTAAAACTGGAGGTGGGGAAATACCTGTCCAGCCCCTGCCAGCATCTTCCATGGATGGCCAGGGAGTACTGTGCTAATACCACAACTTTCCTGTTTGGGAGATCAGTGCACAGGGATTGTGTCACTGGTAACAGAGTTAAACCTGGCTGATGGACTGTAAGCTCTCCTGTGTGTGCAGCAGTGCTGCTCCAGCTGGAAGACTAACTCCATCTTTCCTATGTACTTCTTCCTCTTGTATTACAGTACCAGCTGAGTCTCTTCCCACCCAATTTCTGGTAGGCCCTAGAGCACCAAAGCCCTCTTTTAAAACCAGACATTCCCTCTTATTTCCAAACCTCTAACCCAGAGTGCCTTCATTTAGTCCAACATTCTGCACTTCAGTTTCCTAAATGAGTTTCACTGACTTTGCCCAATGCCTTATTTGAAGCTATGGAGTTATCCCTTTGCCACTCCAAACACACACTCTTCCACCACAACTTGAAATCTTATCCTTACCTTAAAATTTCAAGAGCTCTTAGGGTGCATTTTAAAACCAGCAACCTTGTTCCAAATATGGTCTAGTTTAAGCCTGACTGTCCCTTTACACAGGTGTTTATATAAACTATTTTATTCCAACAATTTTTCCAAAGTGCTTGTAAGACTGAAATCAGTGTAATTTCTGATGCAGAATTTCATTTTTTCATGTATTAAAGGAGATTGAGCAGTCATTCAATACAGAAATGAAACAACATTTTAGTAATATAAAGAGAGTCACTATAAAAAAATCAGGTCACAGTATCACAGGATGAAAACAAAGTTAATTTATCAAGTGCTAAAAACTGTCAGTATTGCTGTGGAGAACGAACAGACAGAAGGTACAGTTGTTTATCAGAGAGTTCATTCAACAGTCCAGAAGGGGAATCTCGCCCATTACACAACATCTCACCACCTCTGGAAAGCACAATAATCCTGGCCAGCATTGTGGCAAAGATGGCAAAGTGCCTCGTCAAAGTGGAGGAACCAAAGAATAATTTCCGAAATTAAAGGGAATTAAGAAAATAAGACAGTTTGAAGACAGAAAGGGAAGGAAAAAAAAGAGAAATAAAAGAACAACGCAGTAGATGTTTCAAAAGTTATTTAGATATAAACATGTTATCTGTGGTTCTTGTAAAGTTTGTGAGAGCTGTGACTTCAATTTCCCAGGTAGGTTATCATAGACTGTAATCTGCTGGATTTCCAGCCATCTTATATTTACCCAGTGCAAAGCTTTTAAAAATTAATCAAAAGAAACTGTTCTTCAAAATTTGAGGCACCAAGAGCTGTTTAATTGCTGCATAGTGATTTCTGTCTCTTACAGGAGTAGCATTTTCACGATATCAAACAAGTGTTCAGTAGAGAGATAAATATACAGCACATGGAGTTAATATATTCAGACAGGAAAGGTTAGCTCAGGATTCTTATGCCTTACTTCTAGATATTCACAATTCCCACCTTCCCCCAAAATAAATATATAATAAAATAATCTTTTATTTCAAACTAAGTTAATATACAGTTAGTATAACCAGGCTGGGAGAATTCCATTTACCCTAAAGAAGCAATCCCTAACTGTGGACATATTACAGTTAATTACTTAGTAACTTGGTCTGAAGCTGTAAATGATAATTTGCTAGTGGCTTAGCTATAAAACACTACCAAAATAGTATCTATAACCTAGAGTGTATTTCAGAAGGCTGGGAACACAATTAGTGATGTATATTCTTTGTCCAAGAACACAGAAATGTAGCCAGAATCATGATGATTGGACAAATCACCTGTTTCTGCAGGCAACCTGCCTCGGTCAGTTGTGTGAGAAGGGAATGGGAAGGTTATTTATTTACATCTAGTATTGGATGGGCTGGTCAGTGAACCTAAGGATTTTCAAGTCAGTTAAAATTGAAATTGCCCTGATCAACAGCTTTTCCTGAATGAAGGGGCAGAGAAAAACAAGCAATACAGCTGTGAGTATTAACTGACTCTGCCTACCATAGGAGCTAACAATAACAGTTATTCAGATATTTGCACCTGAGATTCTAATGGTTCTAGAAAACATCACTTAAAAAAAAAAATTAGTAAGCATAATACAATGTATAATCATTAGCTCTGAAGGGATTTTTGAAAAGCTTCCTTGCAAACTGGTCTGCAGGCACGACAATCTTCTGAATTTTTTTATATATACACAAGTCTTTAACTGTCAGTTAACAACTCAGTCACTTTTCTGACAACATTGGATCATCTTATGCCTTGCAGAATTTTTTCCTTTTTTTTGTTTATTTAGTAGTCCAGAAAAAACAGGCGTAGTAGCACTACTCTCATAATGCTACCAATCCTGGAATGTCTGCTGTCCTTTTAGATGGCAGGGCCGTGAATCCATTTTAACTCCTTTTCTCAACTTACCTTGGCTGTTTTAAAGCCCATACTTGTCCACTGGGTGGTAGCAAAGTGCACCGATTCGGAAACACTATAGCCACAACATACTTTGGACACAAAGGATCCAGGAAAACAGACAACAAACTGCCCGCTCTGCTGTACAGTACGGTGCACCCTGATCCCCTCCTTACACAAGACCTCTGGGGAGATCTGGAAAGACAGAGGAAAAGAAAAAGAGAGAGAAAAACAGTCAGTGGGAACTTTCTTCCTGGCTGGGTGCTGCCACACGCTACTGCTTGTGGAGCAAAGCTGGGCTCTGCCAACAGCTCTGCTCCAGTCGCTTTCCCTCTCCCATTCCGCACGTGCCAAACCTCAGCGTTTGGAGTGACAATTGCAGAAATGCCTCTCCTCAAACCAACAGTCTAAACTCCCATGTGCCCAAGGACAGAACACTGTCTGCTCCTACAGAAAGCAATGTGGATCATTCAGCTTTCCATCTGATCTTTTCCAACTTGGCATTAAATCCATTGTGCTACTGCACTTCTGTGAGATGCTAACATGGGGAGCCAAGGGAGGGTGTTTTGTTATGGGCTCCCCAATTTGTACTTAAATGCACTAAAAATAAATTGTTATCCAAAAGATAAACAAAGGAGGCAAAAATACTTAAGTATTAGATTTCTCCTATCCATGCTGGCATCATAAAATGTCAGTCATGGCAGATGAATTGATTAAATCCCACTCCCTTTGTGAGGCTAAATACATTATAGAAAGTATTAAAAATGGACATTTATTGCACTTATGCGTTTGTTTTTATATTAATACATAATTACAGCCTTGTTAGAAAAATACCATGTGGGTAAACACTGCAAACAGAAAGTAGTCCCCACTGCATTGCTGCAGTGTAAGACAAAACCAAAATAAATCCCCAGCCAACCAGCCTCCTGATTAGCCTAGGGTTCTCAGATGGGAACACCTCTCCCAGTGTTAACCTACCATTACATTACTTTCAAGCATTTCCAGCCCTGGAGTGCCATTGGCTTGCAGCAGGGTATGTACCACATCATCAAGTTTGTTCTCCTCCGCAGCAGGAATGCAATACCTGTTGTTTTGTCAGAGGAAAAGAGAAATATTTACTGTGGAGTAAATAACGGTCCACAGCTACACAGTAACAGACAATTCAGACCAGCACATTGATTAGAAGAAAGAAATTCAACACAGAGTTTCACACACAGTTCTTTTGGTAAAACACTGAGAATTGAAGGGAAGTTGTTTATTCAGACTCAGTCTGATCGTGTTCAGCAAGTATCAGAAGACACAAAATCCCCAAAACAGAAATGTGAAAACTCAGTCCTCTGTAGAGTCAGAGGAGAGAAACCAGCAATAGATTGATGGTCATTTTAACAGCACCAAACCAGCTAATTATGGGCAAAAGCTTGCATCTTGTGAGCACCAATATATGTTGTTATTTTAAAGCTTAAAAACTGTATTTATTTATTTATTATCAACCAAAGGATCTTCACATTTAGTAACATTTTCTGTTTGTAACAGTCAAGAAATCACAAATTCCCTCTACTGTTAGTGCATGAAGTTGCCTAAGACTTTCTTGCCTTGCTTACTTAACAAATCCCACGTCCCTCCTCTCCCTTGCAACAGAAGACCTGACTAAGAGCAGCCAAAGTGGCAGGAGAGGTTTCAGGCTCTGCTGGGAATCTGCCAAGTTGCACATCCTCCTTTCCTTAGAAGCCAAGGAAGCAGCTGTCCTCTTGTGCTCACTGCCAGCACTGCTCCCTCAGCAGAATGACAATAAGTAACACAGAAGTCTCGAGTCTTAGAGCCACACATCCAGAGAACTGCTGTTTTTCTGGATGCAGGGAGGCGAT
>VXBC01006934.1:264-57764 GCA_013399945.1 Ploceus nigricollis | reverse complement strand
ACAGTAAAATTGCTGAATAAGTGCTTTCATTCTTGGCACTGCTGCAGAGGCTGTACAAGAAGAGGCTCTGATTCAGTTTTCTGCTTGAGCTTTCCTGCACACCTACACCCACCAGAAGCTCTGGGAAGCATCGTCCGATGGCTTTGGAGGCAAGAGCACGAGAACCCACTTGCTCCTTTCAGCCTTGACATTCTGATATGCCCAGACAGGAACACCTCTGTTGCCTCCTCTGCTCCAGGGCAGAAGGAGGATGCTGGGAAGCTGCATGCCACAAGAGCTGGCAGGAACCACACAAGGGCTGAGGGCGCTGCTGCAGGCAGAGACCAGCAGCACTGTGCAAATGGGGAGTACAAAACATCTTTGCCCTCTCACCAGATCCACTGCTCCTTCCCAGTGTGCCCCCTGACTGCTCATCTGAGCAACCAGAGACTTAAAAACTCTACATAAATGAGTTTTATTATTTGGACTGTTACCTTTCTAGTTTTTCAGTTATGAAACAGATCTGCCAAACCACCTCAGCCTTTTCTTGTGTTTAATTTATTTAATAACTATGTCCAAGAGTACACTAGAAAGAACTATAAAAGCTGCTTTCCCCCACAGGCCAAGTCTATCACTCTGCTCATATGGTTGTAACGTTGTCACTTTTTAAATTGAATGCTGCATAATTAGCTTTAGCAAAAAAAAAAGTTTCTGAAATGCCCAGGGCCTGGGGCACTCTGATTCCCATAAACTTCAGAGCTGGATTCTCTGTGATCCAATAAGCAATTTCCTTCATCTTTTAATGCCCTCGTGAATGGTTTATTGTGGCAGCCTTTTACAACAAAACCTCTCGTAAAGTGCAGGGCCCGCACCGAGTCACCGCGCTCGGGCACAGCCGCCACCGGGGGCAAACCAACGCTGCAGCAGCTGCCTCCTCTCAGTTACTTGCCTCTTCCTCTCATCTTATGCAGAAAAACAAAAATTAAGGCCTCATCTTCCAAGATGAGCCATGTCTTTCCATTTTTCAGATAGACAAGAAATAAAGTAGAAGTATATAGCAAGCAAGAAAAAAGAAAGTAGAAAACTGGAGCAGTTTAACCCTTTAAAATTGCATATACCCATTTCTTCCTCTGCCAAGAATTTGGTGTCTTTTTAGTCTCCTAAAAACTGTGGAACAAATTAAATGGCTAAGGGTTGTCTGTGCTGTTTGGTTGTTTTCTTTAATCTGAGGAATCTTGTAACATTTCTGATGACAACACAGAAAATAATTTAAAATGCTTTAAGGGAGTATTCTAACCAGAACACAAAATGAATTGCAGGGGAGCAAAATACCCTTTCCAACACCCTGAAAAGTATCTCAGCAGTTCAACAACTGTCCCAGGAGCTTCAAGCTACAAAGCAGAGTCTCTGTTGCTGTGACAAGAAGAAAGGAAGGTTTAAGAAAAGAAATTCCTCTTTCCTCTCCTGATTCCTCTCACGTCTGAGCAGGGGCCATGAGAGCCAGCCCAGGGGGAGCATCACCACCACCACCAAGCCTGGAGGGAAGGCAGACAGAAGGACACTGCAAAGCTATGAATGTTAAAGACATTAAAGCAAACATAAATATGAGCTGAAACCAAAGATTTCACAATAGCCACAGGTGGAAAGGAGGGGCTCCTATTAAGTGGAGTATGAAAATGCCAAGTCCCTGGGTGAAGAGAGCTCAGCATAGGATTTTCATTACTGTTTATGGAAGGGCTGGCAAAACTTGCATCATGATTTCTTCTGTGTGTCCCTCTAATGAGTCTGCTTTAGTTTGTTCTGTGTGGAAACAAATGCTGCTTTCAGTCAGCACCAGTAAAGATTTAAAAAATATTTTCAGAGCTAAAACTCAGGAAAGAAGTGTGAAAATCTTGTATCAGATCCTGCTTTGATGTCAGCAGTTTACTTCACACACTTAGAAATGACAACATTTTAATGGTCAGGTAGAAAAACCACTTATTTAGGAGTAAAGCAAGCAAGCAAGCCCAGCAGCCTGCAGCACACACTTAAAAGCACAGCAGGCCTCACACCCTGGGAAGGAGAGACACTGAAAATAATTTGGGAGTCCTGGCAGAAAGTCAGCCTAACACAAAGGAGATTTACTCTAACCTTGACATGTGATATGGTGGTAACTGCTCCTGGAATACTGGATGTCTCTTGCTAAAAACAGCTCAAGCATGTGCTGACTGCAGAAATTACTGTGAGAAATCCTAAATGTATGGCCTCTTCATAGTCTGAAGAACAGACTTTATGGCCTAAAATGGACTACAGCCATATAATTATGATGTGCTCCCTCCAGCCCTCAAGATATTGACCTGGGCATTTTTCACAGACAAGGGTTTTTTGTTCTTTTTGTTTTGTTTTATGTGTGTTTTTCATTTTTAATTAGAATTAGCAATGTGCTTTAAAAAGGAACCATTACAATCCCATCATATGTGGAAACTGTAACATGAGGGCAGGTTCTGTTAGTGAAATTCTAATTTTCTCAGGAACATGTTATTAGGTAAAGAACACTCCCCCATCCACACACACGGGATTAAAAGGCTTGTTTCATTAAATGCCACAAAGCACTCTCTGCTTACAACTGATGCCAGCATCACATTCCCTCAGTCTTTTAAAGCCTAGTGATGAACTACAGCAATTTTACATCTTGTGGGCTACCCTGGTGCATCAAGCTTGATGCATAATTTCTGTGTCTTGAGGCTTGCTCTAAGTGACATAACCAGTATTAATGCACCAGTCCTCCTACAGGGCTTCACCCTGAGTGCTGTGAAAATGAAGCTTCATTCCTCTCTCTGCACTCAGGCTGACCAGGTGTCCCACAGGGCGCTCCACAGCAGTGATCTCTCCAGAAATCCAAGGGAAAAGGAAAAACAGGAGAGATTTTCTTCCCCCTGCCTTCTCCCCAGTCCATCACCTGTGACAGCAGCTCCCAGTTCTCTGCACTACAGAGAACATGGGATGGGGTCAAAACAGGCAAGCCTCAGTGTCTGGGAAGCTGCTGGTACCACAGTGGACAACCCAAGGCATTCTACGAGTGGCTCCATGTTCTGCAGCTGCTTTGGTGGGTGGGGAGAGCCCTGGCCCATGGGCTCAGTGATGCTCCTCTCTAACAGCCTCCATGCTCAGGACAAAAGTATTTCTACCTGGTATTGTCAGACTCAGACAGGGTCTGATGCCGCCTGTACTGCCAGTGCTTTTTTTGGTGAAAGCAGAAATTCTGGGAGCTCTCTGCCTTTTGGGGTAAAGACCGGGTACTCAGCAAACTCAGACTGGTTATACTAGCTACACTTTTCTTGCTTGCTTTTTTTTTTTACTTCCTAAATCCAAATCTTGCTTTTTGAGTAACTTTGTATCTACTGAACTTTAAAGGGGGACTTGCACTGGAAAAGAAGAAAAAGGCATTCCCCCATTAAGTTTGAGGTTGTTCATGCAGCAGTCAGGGTAAGGTTTATCAAGTTTTTCATTTAACCATCATTAAGCACAGGATATTGAGCACAGAAATGCCACTTCACTATTCACAAAAGCTGCTGTCATTAGATAAGCTTCTCTCCAAGGGCAGCATGGCAAAGAGATTGCTTTTCAAAGGTGGGATTGAGGCCAGAGTCCCCAGTAAAAAGAATTTTTGGGCTGACAAATCATAACAACTGAAAACTGAAGCAAGCTTTTAAAACCCAAGTCATGAGGCCATGCAGTCCCTAAACAGCTCAACAATAAGTCATTTTGGGCTATCTGGCTTCATTTCCTGGTGATGGAAATGAGATTGGAAGGGGAAGAACAGCATATTCCTTTACTGGGCACAGACACTCAATGCTATATTTCTCTCAGAGTGCGGCTACGCCATTCAACTCAACTCAAAATTGCACTGTGAGTTGCAGTGCCAAGTCCTGCTCCAGAGCAGGAGACTGCCAAATAAAATACAGTGAAAGAGTCAGCATTCCTTTGTAAATGGATGTACTTGATATGTGGAGGACTAAGCGTCCATGTGACTGTTAGTGCTGAGCAAAGTCTGGCATCGTGGATGAAAATATTGTTTGCATTTCAATTTGCCCTTTCTAAATGTAGTAGTACTTCTAGTGATGTTCATTTTGATGTGCAGCACTACTTCACTCAACAAGAGATTTGCAAGAAGCAGGAATGAGAAAGCAGAACATTACTTTAAATGTCACTAGAAAATGAAAATAAAATCTGTGTCTGCAAGGATAATTGGGCAGAGCTATTCAGAGAGCCTCTCACAAGGAGATGAAGGGGGGCAGAGCCCAGTGCATCTTGTTATGACAATAATGCCTCCCAGCTTTTCCAGACATCCTGCAAGAGCCAGGCATATCAGGATAAAGCCACCAGACTGCCTGGCCATGAGAACTGTGGTAACTGCTGCCTCAGGGATGCCACTGCAACCCATCAGCTCCACTCAGCCAGCTGGGTGTGCACCCAGACACCACCCACACAACAGCATCATCAGCTCTACAGAACACACCGGGCAGGGCCAGCCTCATTACCTTGTATATACACTTGTGTAAGTCGCTAAGAACTCCCTCCTCCTCATCCTCCTCGTCCTCCTTCGTGGTCTCCTTTTCCTGAGCAAAGAGCCGCCGCCTGCCCGTCTTCAGTGGGACATCGACCTCTTTTAACTTGTTGCGGAAGCCATTTTTGTGAACCACGCCATTGATGAGTCCATTTTTGGGCTCAAACCGGGGCAAGGAATGGAACTTGTAGGCATTCTCTGAATGTCCCTCCAAAGGTCCTTTCCTCTTCTCCAGGATTTCCTTTTCCAGCAAGACCTCCTTCTCCAGTTTCTTGTGCTCCTCAGGGGAGAGGGAGTCATAGGAGAGCAAGTACTGGCAGTAGGCTTCTTGTAGCTTGGCCAGCCTGTCCTGTGCAGTTTTGGGGATGCGCAGCATGTCTGCCAGCTTGTTCCATTTCTTGAGGTCAGTCACTTGCTGCATCCCCCCCATCTCGTTGATCAGCTGGACGAAGCAGGCCAGGTCGAGCTCGCAGCCTCCTGGGGCCCACGAGTGCCAGGCAGCAGAGGAAGGGAAAAGGAAACACAGGAGTAGATTAGGATTAGATTAGCTGTGGGCAGCTCAGTGTGCTACCAGGCTGGGCACACAGGGGACGTGATAGCTCCAAGCACCTGGGCACCAGAGCAAGATTGTCCCTCTCTTGTATGCCTCCTGCTAAAGAGAGGCACACACCACTGTTTTGCCAGCTTAATTCATTCACAGGCCATATTCTGCTACTTGCAGCAGCCTTCCCTACGATTCAGTTTGCTCTCCTCCTTGAGTTTCATTCCCTTCTTTTCTCAGAGCACCCCAAGCTATCTCCTTGACATGCATCTCTGCCCTGGTCATTACCCAGTGGCTGGGCAGATGAGGGTTGCCCATCTCTGTAAGAGCCCAAACACCCTCACCCACTGCCAGTCCCACATCTGGTTCATACCAGGAATAAACAAAACCAGTGTCAAGCTGGGGTACTGGCCATCAGAAAGACAAATACCTATCCTTTCTGGAGATGAAATAACAATTATCTAATAACTGCACAACACCTTGAATGAAGTTAGTATTTAAAAGGAGCACATTATTAATTTCACTACAGGTAATAAAATCCATATAAAAACCAAAGGGAGGCAAGGCGTTGTTTGGGGTTGGAGCCTGCAACTGCATAAAAAGTTCCAGACACATTATTCTTCCAGTCTGAGGCCATCCATATTTTATACTCCATTCTGGTTTTGTATCTTTTAAGATGACTAGCACATTTCACACTCCAGTCAAAAAAAATTATACAAACTGCAGCATAAAAAGCAGCCAAATGGATGAGGAACAATAAAAGAAACATGACAAATACTCTGAAAGCACAGAAATAAATCATCAGTGGAAAGAGTGAAGAAACAGCCCAAAGACCACCTACAATTCAACAGAGCACTGTTCAAGGAAAAAAGAGAATTAATACAAAACCAGCGTCAACATCTCTGCTGCCACACTGTCTCCCCTTTGCCTTTGTCTTTGAGAAGAGTAAAGAATCATCAAGCCATAGCCATTTCAGAGCACTCAGAAATGCTACTGCAACAGAGAAGGGCAAGAAGCAGCATTATTGTAAATATTTACTGTAGGATGCACAGCTACATCATCTTAACTCATATCATCTTGCCGTATTACTTTTTTCAAACTACCCTGTGCTGCATTTATACTGCCCACACAGCACAAGGCAAAAGTGTTTGGCTGCAGACACAACCAAGCATAAGGCTTTGAGTAGAATATGATAAGGGTGGAGGCAGGACCACGAGGTAACAGATTTATCCTATTTGGGAATAGGGTGGGGGAGATTTTAAAAAGGTCTTGAAGCTGAGAAAAAGTAAACACCATTGGGAGAAAAAACAAAATTAGTTTGGAAAGTTTTCTTTCTTTCCTCTTTAATCTTCCATACATAGCATAATGTAAACTTAACTTTCAAGATGGCTTCTCTTACTTTTTTGGTCACTGGTTTCTACGTGCAGGCCACAAATAAGCTGAAGGTGTAACTCAAGAGATGGCTTTCCAAGCCAACAGATTCAGCAATGTACATAAAGTTGGGTAACATACTCCCAAACTTGGAAAGAAGTGTGGCCCAGATTTACCATTATATGTTTTCTCCAGCACATACTCAGTTTAAGGTCCTAGTTTCAGCATGGTTGAAAATTCAATTTTCTCCTGCATCATGGAATGATCACTCATAATCACTCTGCAATATTAGAGCTCGAGTAACACTTCATTCAACCAGAGCCTACAGCTAAGGTTTGCAAAATGCTCTCAATTATAATTCCATTTCACACAGTCATAACTTTTGGAAGCATTTATATCTCAGACTGATGTTTTCCAGGATCGACCTAAGCTTGCTGCTTAAACTTTCCTTGAAAGACTGAAGGAAAAAAAAAAAAAAAAAAAAAAAAAAAAAAAAAAGAAGGGGAAAAACCCAACAACAAATAAAAGAGTTCTTTAGAAGCACCTATAGCAAAATGGCTTAAATAGGAGATCTGGCATGTTATGCAGAAGCAGTGTTTAACTTTATATTTTTTAATTGCTTTAATTTCCCTAAGTTAGGAATACTTTTAAATTGCTTAGTGAGCAAGCTCATTTTAAAAAAGAAAATTTTAAATCTTCAGGTACGCATTTAATACTAAATGCTGGCACCACACAAGCCATTGGCAGAAGTCCCACCTACTTCAATGGAAATGTGATTTGGCCTGGAGAGAAGGGCTATGTATGCATGCCTACTTAAATAAGCGTGCATTTATCACCACAGATTATTTTATTTGCTTCCTGATAGAACCAACAGATTTTTCATCTTTGTGCACTGATGATCTCCAGCTTCTTTTCTTCATTTTGCTTTTGATTTTAAACACAGGACAGGTAGGAAATTAACTGCAGAAATGATACATTTGTAAGAGACCACTGTTTGCTCTGGTTATACGGCACCCAGCAGAATAGAATCCTTGCCTATTCATTAGGCTCTTAGGTGCTTAAATAATACAAATAATTAACAGTAATGCCATCTTAATGCCGAGTTAAGGTATTTCATTAAAAAGTTAACATTGTTCCAGGAGCGTTAATCGAGCTGTCTTGCACATTTTCTTCTCTCTCTTGCCAATGTAAATGTAATTCATTATTCTTTTCCATTAGCATACAACCATTGCATACATTAGGCATACAAAATGTTCATTTATTGCTGCTTGAGTGATTTTAATTTTCAGATTTCCTTGAACGTTTTTGCATGGCTATTGCAACAAAGTGCTAACCCATCATTCCTCCTTCTTGAAATTTTGTTCTTTCTCTGCTGTGCCCTGCATCAGTTCACCATAAAGTCTGCAATCATTTTGTGTGCTTTTATGCATTTTCCCTCACTTACCATATGTGATATAAAACAAAGTTTAAAAAGGAGGAGGCGGGGGAAGGAAGTGTTGCGAATCATTTAAACAGAAAAGCGTGTCCTTTAATCCAACCAACACCAAAAGCTGCCTCGGGTCGGATAATGCCTCAAAGGCAAAACTCTGGCCTTGAGTTGCAGCATGTAGGTTGTGTGAGCTTGTGGCTCAAAACACCTCAAAAACAAAGGGAAGAACTTACAAAAATCAAAACCACAGGTTTCTTACTATGCAGTGTCTGCAAAGGCAGTAGAGATGGAGGTAGCTCATCCAATAGTTCATTTGTATGCTGCTGTTGTCATGTTTTTACAAACTACTGCCACATTTTTGTCACGTGTCATATCTGACAGCAGACCATAAACCAAGAATTCTGTTAAATAAGTGATTCTCACTCAGGCATTAGCCCTGGCAGACACCTGCTGGGAGAAATAATGAAACCTCCATTTTGCAATCAACTACGTTTTACTGCCTATTCTTGACACTTAATGGTTGTTAAATGTCAGCAGGTCACTGCAAATTTGTGATTTTAAGTGTCTGAGTACCCAAACACAAGTCAGTTCTGAGATATTTTCTTTCCCCTTTGGTTAAATGTTTTTAAAGGAAGAGGCGGGGAGAAAAATGTATTAAAGCCTGGCAGCATTGCAACCTGTTAGGAAAACAACTTTGGAAAGGTCCGAAAAATATTCTGAGACAACCTTTCAAACAAGGCTATCACTATACACAGTCATACTACCCACATAAATAAACAGCAGGGAAAGAAGAAGATTCTGAAATCTGCAGACCAAGGTCCCACGGAGCGGTTTCTTTTTCCCCTGGGTCAAACAGGGATGAAAATGGCGATATAAAGTTGACCTGGAAAGCTCCCTGACAACCTACCTGCATCGTGCCTGGCCAGTGGAAAAAGAGAGAGACTCAGAGCTCTGCAGTGTTAACTGAACAGGGGTTTGGTTAAGCGTAAAGGCAAACAGAGCATAAAGTCGTATACGGACACTTACAAGCAGCGGCCAAAAGCCAAGGAATCACAGCCCTTACCTATGAGTGGGAGTTCATCCATGGTAATGCCCTGAGATTTGAGGTGCTTCTTGATACAGGCCAGCCGCTGCACGTTGGGTCCCCAGCGCCTGCCTAGCTTGTGTATGTGCTGAATCTGTGTCACAAACCGCATTTCATCGTTTAGCTTGCACTCAGGTCTCCAGTCTGGAGGAGGAATCACCCTGCACATCCCATACTTCTCTACCTGAGCTCGGACTGACTCAATGTATATCAGTGGGTCATGAAATTCCTTGGTGGAGGGCCTAAGGATGGGAATCTCCCCCAGCATCCCCCACCCAGACTTACTACTGCCCTTTTCGTGCTTTCCCATTGAGTCTTGTGGCTTGTGCAAGGACTCCGCTTGAGAGGTAGAACGATTTTCACAGGAGGCATTTTCAGTTTTGCCATGTGCTTGTTTCCCTGGCGTACTCTTTCCAGCAGTGGCTCTTTTCGGCCTATTTCTTTCCAAACTCTTCTCTGGCACTTCCTTTCTAAGGTGTCCATTCAGCAAAGGCTTTTCTACTGCTGCCTTTTTGCTGGCAGCCTCTGCCAAGTTGACGGCCCCTTTCATTCTCTTGGTGGGCGACTGTATTTTGTCTATGTGATTCGTCTCTTCCAGCCTCCTCTTCGAGTTGCGCAGCCCCTCCCTTAACTGTCTCCCCACCTCCTTAGTGCATGTCTTTTGGTTCAACTTGCCATTGACTTTTACACCATTAACAGCGGTATTGTTAGACTTGGATGCTCCAAGGGATAGCACCTGTTTGCGGGTTTTTGCATTGCTACTTTCTATTTTCCCTGAGATTGTGTGGTTGACAGGTGAACTGGGTTTGTGGTGATTTAGTTTGGTTTCTTTGACCAGTTCTTTCTTGGCTTTGGTGTATGTGACAGTTCCCTTTGTCACTGTTGCAGTGTACTTCACAGTTTTGGACGGTGAAGGTCTGACTTCTCTCATCTTTTTGGCACTGGCTGCATTTGCACTCGGAGATGACATTCGAGTGACCCCGTTGACTTTAGAAACCTGAAATGCCAGAAGTGTTGTAGGAGGAGCAGAAGGAAGGAAACACAAAACAGAAAAGTAAATTAATAATGTGACCACTCAGCCCCAGTTTCCCATTTGCTGGACAACCATATTCTGCAGTCCTGATTCCTGGCCTCGTCATACAATCTTCACATAATGGTTTGCACACAGGCAAGAGAGGGGACTAGGCATTGATAATAATCATTTGGGTTTTTTTTAAATTTACCAGAAAGCCCCAAGTCTTGCTTTCTGAGGGTACAAAGCCTCTGATATTAAGAAGGGTGAGGTCCCTTGCTTGTACTACCCCCATCCTTATCTACCAGAAAACTGTTATGGGATTACGAAACACAGATAGTCTGATTTACAAACTAATACCTTCATCACATCTTTTTCTGTCCCTCAAGACTCTCTCTCTCTCTCTCCCCCACCCAACTTCCTTTACATGCACACACATTTCACCACTTCTTAGCAGACAAAATAGGCAGCATATATTATCTACTCTAACTGGCATCTGCACATTTGCAAAAAACACACCGAGATTCAGATCAATTTACCTTCTATTCATGCATACATATAAAAAGAGATGTGGAACACATTATGCACCCAATAGATCAGCATGGCCATGAAGGATCCAGTCTGTCATACATATTAAATCTTGGGCAGCATGTTGTTGCTGAAGTTGATATTTTGAAATTTAAAAAATGTATACAGTAGTCCAATGTATTTTTTTTTTAAGTTTGGTATCTAAGCAATGTTGCTGACATATATTCTATTAGATCATATTGTGTCAATGCAGCTTAGAATTGCTGGACTCTGCTGCTTTCTGTTAGACATTTAAACTCAGTTATGAGACTAGAATTTTTATTTTAACTACAAGATGTGTTAAGGACCAAAAGCAATCCCCATTTACAAAGGGAATTGAGACAGCTCAGCACTGCCAAAGCTAAACCACACTACTTAAAAAAAGAAGTTCAAAACTCAAACAAATTTCAGCATTTACACAACTTTAAACATTGACTCCTTGCCTCCTTAAATGACTGTGAGCACAGAAAAACACATCCAGAAGTCAGAAACATTGATAAAAGTGCTGAAAGTGAAAGCAATCACCCCATATCAGCACTCAGGTGAGTAAAACCATTTCCTGCAGAGTCGTAATACTTTCTCCTGTGGGATTTTGAAATCCTTGCCAAATCAGTAAGCATGGCAGCCTCTCTCAAATAAATGCAGGAACTGGAGTCTCTTATATAATAAGGATGATAGAAAATAGGGATCAAATAGAGGCTGAAAATACTGTGCTATGGTCTTGCATGCAGTGACTTGTGGAAGGGGAGCCGGAACCTGAAGATTCCGCATACAGACACATACACATGTGTGTTTGAGAGTGTGTTTATGCACATTTTCTCCCCGGTACTCCAGAAGCTGGAGCAGGAGTAATGATCTTTTAAAAACCATCCATATTCTTGTCCTTCCTGTGCTTGCAAGGTAGAAACACTTAAGGAAAATCCAGTTAACTGATGACATGAGGTTTTACCTTGCGCTTTTCAAAGATGTATGAGGTATCGTCTGGAAAACAAACACTTGCAAACAGAAATGCATTTACCCATTTCCCTTGAAATTTAAGCAGTACTCCATATTTGAAATGCAGGCCTGGACTTAATTTATACAACACTTTTTCATGCTGCAGAACAGACATAGGCAGAGAGTTGCTGAGACACTGCCTCTTGCCTGCAGCAGTCACAACAAGCGTTGAACATCCCTGGATTTACAAATAGCTAGAAACATTGATTACAGATTTCACCTAGACTAATAAAGAAGAATTGATTGAGAACTGGAAGGGGAAGGTAATCTGGGTGACAGTGATCATGAAATGGGATGTGACAACAGTAGAGAAAGGACAAAAGACTAAAAAAAAAAAAAAACCAAAACCAAAAAGCCCCCAGAAACTAAACAAAAGCAAAGAAAAATCCACCTGAAAAAATCCAAACCAAAGCAATTTCCACTCAAAGGAAAGGCATAAAGCACAGGCCATTATGGCTGTTCACAAAGTTCTCTAACGACTGGAAAATTAGAAAACGATCACAGTAAAAAGTGGTAACACAATTATGTGACAATTATGTGACTAAGGGCAACTATATAGGAAAAGAAAAAGCACATATTAAAATCAGAAAGGCCAAGGAGCTAAAGAAACCTCAGTTAGCAAGAAACTAAAACAGAAAAAAAAATTATAAATACCTTAAAAATACAAGATAACAAACAACGGAAGAGATAAAGCACCAGACAAGGAAGGAAAACAAATAGCCTGACTAAAGTGTTTCTACTTCTTTTGCATTAACCTTCACCAGAAGTGCCACTGACTGAATATTTATCAGATACAGAACATAATACATTTCAGCAAAAAGGCTATGACAGCAACCCCAGTAAGGTAGAAAGTACATGAGTGACTTAGTGCATGGCTCCTGGAAATATGCTGTGGGCAGACAGAGAGCCTACCTAAATTCCAATCCTAAAATAATTCTGGAACAAATCATCCAACAGTTAATTTGCAAACACAGAAATTATTACAAAGTAACATTTAAAACAAAACAACAAAATCTACCCAGGTTTTTGCCAAAATAGCAAATCAATCAAATTTAATCATCTTCCGACAGACACCTGGCTGAGCAGGTAAAGAAGCACCTCTGCTGCAGCAGGATTCCAGTCACTGTCCCCTGGGACATTCCATCAAATTCCTGAGACACATCCCAGACATAATTACTCTAAAGTGGCGTCACGAGGGACTAAATAAAGTCATCCTCAAGAAAAGTTTTCATTGTTATAGTTTACTGTTGTCCTGGGAGGGCACTTCATGTGTCTTTCTGCAGGGACTTGGCTTTGCCTTGGTTCTACCAGGTATTTTCATTACTGTAAAACAGTGAAACATATCTGGAAGGAAGAGGCTGTAATCACTCATAGGACAAGATCAAAATCAAAGGCACTCTTGAAGAACCTATTTCAGAACATTTCTACAGCAAGAGGAAATGCTATATTTAGGAGGCACAAATCATAAACAAGTAAGGGAAGAATAACATTTGGGGACCACAGTGAGCTGCAAAATGCAATGGCAATACAAAGTGCACAAATCACTTTCTGAGACCTATCATTAAGGATGTTGAAAGCAAAGGGTAGGAGCATAGGCTTTCCTAAGGGGAGCTGGACCCAGCACTGAGGCCACACTGAGAAAAATTTAGATAGAGGAGCAAGTCTAAAAGAACACAAAGTGCTCAGGCATTTGGAGAATAAGACTGTTGCTGAAAAGCCAGGGGAGCTGGTCTTACTCTGAAAGAGATCACTATGGGACAACTCTGTAACAGTCTTCTGATGCAGAAGGAGCTCCTCTGAAAAGAGACAGTAAATGCTCTCTCTATGTTCACTGGGAAAAGCAGGAGGAAAAAATCTCGTTAAATGTCTACAATGATCTGAGGCACAACTAGGAAAACTTGCTCATTAGTAGAAAAGGAAAACACTGAAAGAAGCTGTCAATGGACATTGTGGAGTCTCCTCTACAGGAGGTTTTCAGAAGGTTTCAGGAGGCTATAGCTGTATTACTGTGCTGTCAGGTATAATCAAGACAAAACCTCAGTGTGAGCAGTCAGGCTGCATGGAGGCACCTTGTCACTCCAGCCTGCTGATGATTTTTTCTGAGGAAGTTGTGACCAGAAGTCTGAAGGACCACCTGGGACACTCCTGCAGCAAGGGTTTGTGACACTTGTGACACAGGGGCTGAGAACAGAACACAGTAAAGTGCTCATGGGGAAAAGGCAAATATCCTCACAGCTTCTATTCAAAGCAAAACATGTTATGAGCACCATCAGCTTTAAGACACAACCTCCAATCCTAGATGGTAAGCACAGTATTTTGAATTTTTATTCAAACTTATCATGGAGTCCAACCATTAACCCAGCATTGCCAAGTCTACCACTAAATCATGTCCATAAGTGCCATGCCAACAAGTCTCTTAAATACCTCCAGGGATGGTGACTCACCCCCATTTTCAGCAAAGAAATTTATCCTAATACCCAGTCTAAACCTACCCTGGTGCAACTTGAGGCCATTTTCTCTGGTCCTATTTCTTGTCATCAAGAGGAAGAGGCTGACCCCCACCTGGCTACAACCTTCCATTCAGGCAGTTGTAGAACGCAATAAGGTCACCCCTGAACCCTGTTTTCTCCAGGTTCAACAGCCCCAGCTCCCTCAGCTGCTCCTCCCCATCAGACTTGTGCTCCAGACCCTTCCCCAGCTCTGTTCCCCTTCTCTGGACACGCCCCAGCCCCTCAATGTCTTGTGGTGAGGGGTCAAAACTGAACCCAGTATTCGATATGTGTGGCCTCACCAGTGCTGAGTATAGGGGGACAATCACTGCCCTGCTCCTGCTGGCCACACTGTTGCTGATACAGGCCACGATGCCATTGGCCTTTTGGCCACCTGGGCACTGCTGGCTGTTAAGCCACTGTCAACTAGCAACCCCAGGTCTTTTTCTGCTGGGCAGCTTTCCTGCCTCTCCAGATCCCTCTGCAGAGCTTTTCTACCCTCAGCAGATCAATGCCCCTGCTCCTGTTGGTGTTGTGTGTGAACTGACTGAGGGTGTCCTCAATCCCCTTGCCCAGGTCATTGGCGAAGATGTTAAACAGGACTGGCCCCAACACTGAGCCCTGGGGAACACCACGGGTGACCAGCTGCCAACTGCATGTAACTCCATTCACCATCACTCCCTGGGCCCAGCCATCCAGACAGTTTTTAACCTAGCTAACACCCCTCCAAGCCTTGAGCAGCCTGTTTCCCTGAGAGAATTGTGTGGGTGGTGGTGTCAAAGGCTTTACTGAAGTCCAGGGGGGCAACATCTACAGCCTTTCATTCATCAACTAGGTGTGTCACCTAGTAGGAATGAAGTGACTGACATCAGCCGTACATAATCCAAAGTCTTGAGCCAAAGGTGAAACTAGGAATATGAATAATCTCATCTTTGTTTTTCAGCTATGTTCCTAGTTTTGCTGACAGATAATAATTTTCAAACTACTGTTCTTTACTGAACACTTGCCCTGCAGTAAAACATGGTATGATAGATTTTAAATTTTCTTGTCTTTATTAAAAAAACTCGGGACCAGCAGTGTCTTGCAGCAATTGGTTTGTTAGATTTGAACTGGTCTGCATACACACCTCTGCATAGCACCTAGGATTCAGCCTCCAAAACCATACACAAAAAATAAACAACCTGCTAGATAGCAACCACAGTGATAAGAGCAACATTAGCAACACTGACAACAGTTTTGTCCCAAAGAAATCCAAGTTATGCAACTGTCTTGAATTCATTCATAAAAATAATTCTGTGCTTATGAGTTGTGCAGAGGTAAATTACCAAATTAGGCCAAGAGAGGGCCCCATAGAACTACATTTCCTTTGCTCACAACCCTTTAAAGTAGGAAGACACTGGAAGAAGGCAAAGGAGAAAGCAAAAGAGATAAGGAACCTGTGACAAGTGCAAGGGCACATCAGAAGAAGAAAGACAAAAAAACAGAAAAAGAGAGGAAAAAAAGAAAATCTCTCATAATTTCTAGTGTTCTGCCTTTATTTTCTGTAAGACTTACCAAAAAAAAAAAAAAAACACCCACACAAAAATAAATCATGCAAATGCAGTGATCAAGGAGCAAAAATACAGTGGAAGAAGGAAGAACATGTGGCTGGCATCCTGGGAGAAAAATCTCCTTTTGGAAAATACTGAAAAAGTCAAAGACTCAGGACAACAGCAAGAAATTTAGCAGTGTCCCATAACTGGTAAGTCTAGGGTTGTGTAAAAAACTAAGGCTTTCTGTCAGGCAAAACATATAATCCACCTTTAATTAGCAAGAGTCACATTTTCATTAAGATTTGTAACAAAGTACTTATGCTACTGTGGGTTGCAGAAGAAAATTTAGGTGCCAAATTATTTCTTAGGAAGAAAAAAAAAAGAAAACCCAGATCATCTTGACTTAAACCCCACCCTTATCTTCTGAAGCCTGGGGACCACCCTTGCTGTGTCCATGTGGTGTGACTGCTGCTTGTACAGCATCGCTTTTCTCCATTGTGTGTCGCACAACCAAGAACATTTAATACTCTATGAAGCAAAACCACTGGGATTGTGGACAAAACTGTTCTACCCTTGTCTTTTTTCTTTCAAAACTACCTTCAGAAGTGGCAGCAGTTGACTTTCACAAAAGTTTTAACCAATCAAACTCTGATGATACAACTTTAAAGCATTTCACACAAATTTAAAGCATTTCACCCAAGTGTTCCACTAGATTAAAAGAATTAAGAACTGCATTCTTATATTTTGGGAAGTTTGTTCAACACCATGAGCTCATGACAGAGCATGTCACAGCAAGGACCATAAGATACTGGTAATCACAAAAAAGAAATCCAAAAGGATGCAAAAGAAGGCAGACATTCACACTGATGCTTAGATAAGGGCAAATTGCCATGGTGGAATAAAGAATCGAAGTCTTACAGAGGTACAGACATACTGGGAACAGCCTTCAGGATCTCAAATCTGATTTAGAAGGTAATAGAAATTTGGTGGAGGCATTTCAGGAGAACTTAAACCACCACTGAAACATACAGCATTAAAGATTTCCTTAGCAAGAGCATCACTGCTTTTCTTTTTGCCATTTTTAATTTCTAAGCCTGTGACTCAGAGGTGCCATTTAAAGGCCTTGACAGCCCTCTACAAGATGGCAATCCCAGCTTCACTGAAGACTAGGTCAGCCTACTTAGAAGAAAAGATCTTTAGGTGTCAGCAAGTAAAGACTGTCTCCAATCATCCCGTTGAGGATTCATCACTGCAAAACAACCAACCAACAAAAAAACCCAAACCAAAACAAACAAAACAACAACAAAAAAACTGAAAACAAAACAAAAACCCACCAAAAAAACCAAAACCAAAAAACCAACAAACCAAAACCAAAAAAAGTTAAAAAAAAAAAAAAAAAAAAAAAAANAAAAAAAAAAAAAAAGGCAAACCACCCACCACCAATCAAATCAACATATTCTACCCCCACCCCACCCCAAAAAGGCTTAAGTCCAGTAAGCTTTCTGTACTGCACTGTCCTGGTGCAGGTACTCTGCTAGCCCAGCCCCAACCTGAGTAAGGACAATCACAAGCACTGAAAGACTGATCTGCTATACTTCCACACACAAATTCAAGTTAGGTTGAAATAAATCTCTTGCTGAATTTTTTTGCTAGCTTTCGACCAAGTAACACAGAACTCTAAAAATGTCTCCCACCAGGTACCTCCATTGTGAAGGAGGCAGTATTTTGGAGCATCTTGTCTATGCATCAGATGAAACATTTTTCCCAGACTCTGAGGTTTGTGCTGCCCATGTGCAAACCAAAGCACCTGAGTGCAATGTCAGGCTCTCCAGAGCACCAGTGAGCCCCTGAGATAAGCCACGCAGACCAGCTCCTTCTTCCATGTGCTGCCAGCCTTGGCACTGTCAGCACAGAGTGCCACTCAGAAAGGTTTCATAAACAGCAATGTGAACTTTACTCTTTCGTATGAATATACCAGATAACAAAAAGACAGAGTTGCAAAGCACGCTTTATCATACTGACTTCCCATGTATATATTTTTCTTTTTTCTTCTTTTTCTAATCATTGAAAATTAACTCCCTGCTGCTCCAGAGGATGCTTTTAAGGACTGGCATGTTCAATCTACACCAAGCAGTAGAAAAAGGAGCTTAGAACCTTAAAAGCCTTTGTTTCCCGTGTGTCCACAGCAGAGTACAACTTATTACCTGTTTCCTTAAGTCCTGAGCCGATCTGTGAAGAGTGTGGTGGTTGTTAGCCGTGAGCCCTTTCGTAGAGGAGCCAGTGTTTGTAGTAGCGTGGTGATTAGCAGCAGCCTGGTCTTTTCGACTCTCAGCCTTATGTTCGCTGTTCCTCTCCTTCCCTGGGGTGGCCTCTTTGCTTTTGTGTTTCTGAGCAGGTTCTTTCTCCTTCGATGATTTGCTGGACCCATTGAAAACTGAGAAGAGAGAAAATTAGGTTATTAAGAGGAAAAAAAGAAAAGAAAAAGTATGCAAGACCAAACACTTCATTCAAAACATCACAATTTTCTCTGCTCTCAGTGCTGGATATTTAGTGAATGCCTTCTTACATCTAAAGTTAAATCAATATAGAAATAGCACTATTTTGCATATTTCTTCAGATGAACAGATTTACTAAAATATTTCCTCTGCTTGTTAGCACACATTATCTTCAATATCCAAATTAAAACATACAAGGTACATTACTGTTTTGACTGACCTAGATTTAGAATTATGAGTTTGATTTTTACTTATGACAGTTTTAATTATATTTTTTTGCTCTTGCAGTGAGGGAATTCTAAACATAACCTAAACAGAAAAAATACTTATTTTTATACCAATGTAGAAGGAAGGAAACGTTCCATGAAAAAGCATGTTTTGTTTTCATCAATACCCGAACTGCTGAATCAAACTGACAGCAGTTTGCCTATAGCAGACAAGCTGCAAATAGAAAAAGGTACTTCTGCAAAAAAAGGAAAATAGTAAAACCATTTTGGAACATGTGACATGAAGTAACACTGAGACCTATGCTGAGCACTGTAACCATATAATGAAGGGATAAGAAAGTGTGGAACAGACACCTTTATTTTTTGTACAATAAATATTATGCAAATGTATACAAACAAGTTTTGTTCTGTCCCTCTGCTGAATTTATTTAAGAAGAGTCAATGCTCCTCTGCTGTCAGGGAACATGAAAAACTGAAGCTAAAACAAACAAAAAATCACATCACATTTCTCTGTTTGTTAATCAAAAATGCACTGAATTCATGTCAGTGATGCACCCTCTTCAGTGGAGCACTTGACAGAGGTCCCCAAGCCTTGTGATCCAACATCTACAATCGCAAATGCCCTTTTGCCTTCTACTCTTGATTTCTACCCCTCTTTCTTTGACATGGTTTAGGAAAGGATGCAAACAAGAATCTTCATAAATACTTAATAGCACAACTATGTGAAAATCTTATTTATTACACACAACACACACCATCTGTTTGGGAATAGTAACTAAATGCGCAAAGTTACTGTTTTCTTGCGAAATGAAAGCCTTCTTTTGCCACTAAAGGTGATATTCCTAAAACACATACCTTCTTATCTAAGTTGTGAAGCTTAGCTGTCTCTACAGATGTACAGTATTAACAGTAGGAGCAGCAGTAAGAGTAGTAACAAAAACCAAACAATCCTGCTGACAGAACAGGGGCAGCTAAGCTGCTTTTGAGCAGACCCTACCTCCAAACCTTCCCAAGCAGCAATCCAGCTTCCTGCAGCCGGAACCCCAGCAAACTATTGACAAATTTGATTTTCAGGTCACTTATCATATTTTCAGTTCCCTTATCATATTCAGTCAGTCATAAGTGTTGAAGCAGATTACTCAAAAAAGAAAAAACCTGCAATTGCTTTTCCTCCTCTCTCCCTTCCCACTTGCATAAATGGAGTAAGAATGAGGGAAAAGCTGTCAGCAGTGGAGTCACCACAAACTTCCCCATGGTTCTGTCACTCCTGAGCTCAGGAGCAACTGGTGCTGCCCGAGCCAGCCAAGGATTTCTCAGTGATTTCTGTGAAAATCACGTAACCCTTTGTGGAACTGATGGAATTGATAGTAATTGCCAACCCCACTCAGGAAGTTCATGACAATACATTCATCCTCCTTTGTAAGGAATTCTCACATCAGATGGAAGGCACTACAGATGCACGAAGCATGACTATTTATTTTTTAATAAGACATAGCACAAACAACCAATGGCAGCTTTGTTAATAAGTATTTTATCATTTAGAGTGATATCTTCCTTTGAAGGAACAAATCATATATACTGATCTGCTCCTAAGGAAACATTCAAGTCAGAGAGATTAATTTTCTGTAATCAGTTGCCACTTTAAAAATCGAAGATTACTAAAACAGAAAACACAGCCAAAAAGCTAAATTGTGCATTTCTTGGGTTCACAAAAAAAAAAAAAAAAAAAAAAAAAAGAAGCAAACATGAGACAAGGTATATTTTATATGCAACAGCTCATTAAATTTAAGTGTCGTGGGAACGCTGCCAGTTTTACCCTCTGAGTAATTATCTTTTGTCTTAATTTGTAAGATTCTTGAAAGGGGGAAGAGAGATACAGGAGGAAAAAATGTTCAGTCTCACAGGAAAAGCTTAAAAAGCTAGTGCCTGAAAACACAACAAAGGGAGATGTAGATGCAAAACAGTTTTTGCCACACTGTCTTCTAGTTAAACAGTAGATGGTATCAGTTTCTATAAAAATCAGTGTTTGTTTCTTGCAACACCTAGCTTACTGTTATATCCAGCTACTTTATATCCGGCTATAAAACATTTCCGCAAGAGTAAGTTCTGAAAAATTCACAAACATACTATGTGAGCAACTATCTAAATGTTAACTTGATTAATTACAAAATGTTATCGCAAGCCAAGCATTTAGGGGTGGAAAAAATCCCCGAGACTATGATTTTTCCTCCCATCTCACTAAAAATGTTGAAGCAAGTTATTTACACAATAAATTTTTTTAGTACAATACCTAATTAAACTCTGGCCCCAACAGCTAGTAAGACAGTTCAGAGAAAAAAATGTATCACCAAAAAAAGACCAACCCCCCTCCCCAAATCTTATTGTTGAAGAGTAACTGATAATAAGCCAGCAACACCCACTTCTCAAAGGAAAGAAAACAATAACCCCAAAAACCTCTGCAATAAATATTACTGAGACCAAATTTGATTAAACAATGAAGTGAATACTAATTCTTTTGTGCCTTCTTATGCAGCAAATGGCATTCTCCTTCATGTTTGCCAGCTCCTAAATATTTCTGATGCACTCAGAAAATCAGCAAAGGTGTACATTGTGCTTTATGAACCCTGACAGGTGTGTTCCAGGAAAATCTCCCATGTTAGAAATAAGTCTGACATGCCAATATCCAATGTTCTGTTCCCATTCACTTTAGTTCCTTGCTAAAGAGTAGTCAATAAAGTTTTCACCCTTGAAGCAATAATTTCACTAAAAGATAGAAAGACAAAAAACCCAAGTCCAACCTACATGAGTGGTGAAACTTGCATTCCTGAAGCAGAAGTGATGTCTTGAATTATGATTATTTTATGCTACCTTACTCTGTATTTCCAGAACAGCTTTTAGTTAAAGGTAAGAAGCACTACTGACAAGTAATTAAAAGTGTAAGCAAATTATTAGTGTTCAGACACTCCAGATAGAATAAATGGGTAGCATTATACTTGTATCTGTTTGAATGCTTATTCTCAAAATGCTGTGTCCTCCAAAGCTATTACTATTATTAAACTGAAACAATAAGAGTCCCACAGTGAAATACTTGTGGGTCTTTTGGTTAGCAGTGATGATCAAATGTAAAGAAACTGAACCACTACATTCAAAACTCACAAGCACTGGGGTTTTTTAAACCACTGATATAATTTATGGCAGCAGAGCAAAACCTTATGGCAGGCGTGATCCCCACGGATGCATCATAGTGCTCCCTGCATCAGGGGAACTAGACCCTGGGCACCAATATTCATCCAGGATCCCACACTGGGACTTCGGAGTGTCTCATTTGAAACTGTGATAAAGAATCTCTACACAAACCAATGCAAACTGTGCAAATTGTGACTCTATTAGGTGCAGCTATAATAACGTCTAAAAAAATTTTTGGTCAAGTAAAGCCACAGATGTGCTCAATTACTACAGATTAACTAAGCATTTACTACAGGAATTGACACTGTAGTGGGCGATAAACATAATGTGTTTTCAGCAATTTTCGGAAGTATTCCTACAAATTAATTTGTAGGAATTTGCAACAAACACTTCACAGGATACAGCCAGCCAGCCATTCAGAAGCTAATTTATAATATGCACAATAATCAGGCTTTCACTGTGGAGGCAGCAGAATTACTGGACTGGGTTCAGTCAGCTATTGACTCCATGGACAAAGCTTTGTTTCCCTGAGCCCTCCTGGAAGTTATTCCTGCACCTGATATGCTTTATACTTGAGATAACTGGGGAGGTTTAATATGGACTGCAGAGTACAGAACCCTTTTGCTGTGTGCCAGTGGCTGGGAGATGAAGGCATAGACCATACACATACACATGTGCTGCATGTTGCAGAGCTTGCACTGCATAAAGCAAGTGATTGCGCATTCATAAAGCCATCCAGAAAATAGAGGGGAGATAGAAGTGAAAGGGAGAAGTTTTGTTTTTAGAAGGAGAAAAGGGAACCTTGCCAATACTGTGAACCCGAGCCAGCTATTCCAGTGCAAGCCTCATGTTGTTACATACATCATGTTTGGGAAGAGATGTAGTATTAATCAACTTTCTGGCATGGAGTATCCGTTACTGTACAAAAACATTCTTGCTCTGGCTTTAATTCAGTTCTAAGTCACTGCGAAAACATTTACGTGGCTCTCGAACTGCGTTAAAGGACCCAGGCAATAATTCTTTTCCCCTCCCAGAGGAACTAAAACAACCTTATACTTCCATAAAACACAGTATTTTAATACTGCCAATTGTTTTCCTTAAATGTTGGCTATGTTCTGACTTCCATAAATCATTTCCAGGGATAGAAGCTGTCTTCTGGAGCCCCCCAACATGCTCTGCGCCTACTCAGAGCCAGGAGCAAAGGTGTACTCCTGAAGAAAAGGCCGACACCACATCATATGAAAACGTGGTATTGCTGTTTCCACACTTCCCAAGCCCTAATGCAACACCACTCAATTTCTCAGTGGACAACACCACACGAAAATTTCCATGGCTGCATGCTAGCAGGAGTCAAACAGGAGAGCCATGGCAGAGGGGTAACACTGAATTCGTTTTTTGACACCATCAATAGCACAGCTCAAGCCCTGCATGCACAGGAATATATTGGGAGATATACGCCACCGGGAGAAGCGTTATTGGTATGAGACACTGTGCCACCGCTTGCAAAAATTCAATACCAAGTGTCTCGTCTCAGCACAAATTCATTACTCTCACCTAACCATTACGACACAAACAACATCAAAAGGGTCACTCACTAAGCAGCAAGTCCATACAAGAAGTGTCTGTCTGTTATCACAAGTCTCGCACCAGGATAACAATTCAATTTTTTTTTTTTTTGAGCAACTTCCAGCTCCCCTATTCTTCTCCACAGGTCATACATCTCGCTACTGAAAAGCCGCAAATTCCCAAATGTGTTGTGCCTGATTTGCATATTAAAGTATGCAAATTACTGCAAACCGGGTAATTTTCGTGTTACATATTTTTGCAGAAAAATTAAATGTGCAAAAATGTTTATTGCAACAATTACTGGTTCCATGGTCTTTCAACAAAAGGCTGTAAATCATCAAAATAATTGCATACCCATTAACTATTGCAGCACTCTGCCTAAAATTTTCTCATTCTATAAAATATATTTTTCTTGCAAATGTTTACCTCTTCAGGATTAGTTTCACTAAAAATTATGTACAAGCCTAAGGCTCTGTCTCATGTACCCACCCACAAATACCAAATTTAGTTAAAACCAAAACTAAATAAAGAACTGCAACCATAAATCAGAATTTTCTCATCGCACACTCAAACAGTATGTAAAAGACGTGCCATTCAAGCCCAAGATACACAAATGCTGCATTGCACTATACCCTGAAATAAGAAAAAAGCTATCTACGATCTTTTCCTGCATCATCTCTGTACTACTACACATGTAAGGAAATTACTCTGCTAAATTATCCATTACAAATTGAGAAGTGAAACGTTCTGTGTTTCTGGTAAGCGAGTAGGACAGCACTGAAGCAGACTATACTGTTTCTAGCAATGCTTGCTTACTATGCACTACTGCCAGGTCTGTTTTGAAATTTGAGCCCCAAGAGAAAAAAAAAAGCACTATACAATTTTCTCCCCAGCTCATTTCAGGCAAAAGGCATGCAAAGCAGTTTTTATCTCATCATGCTAACAAAGACAGCACGAACCATTTCTGACCCTGTAGGTTTTGCTGGCACACTGAAGCTGGTTTACTCCTGCTAAGGACACCAGACTCACCCTTCCTGAAGAAGTTTGGTTACAAATAATGATGGTTAATTCTGTTTTCCTAAAAGTAAATTAGAACTTAATTGTCTATCTCTGGCATCCAGAGACAACAGGACACTCCCAGGTATGCTGGCCCAGATGTGCACTCCTCTCCGCCCTTGAGCTGCTGTGCTGGTGTGAGAGATACCTAATTCCCCAATCATTCTTCCTGAGAAAATTAGCCAACCATTATTAGAGGAACTGTAGCCCGCTGCATGCAATGTCTAAGTTGTCTACACAACTGTATCTGTGTATGTTGCTCCTCCTGAGGCACTTTTCCAGCCCACAAGTCCTTTCAAGTAGAGTAATGCCTATCCTCCTTTGCTCCTGAGATGGGACCGATAACCCAACAACTCCCCAGCTCCACCTTCCAGCTCTCTATCACAGCCTGCCTAGCAAAACACTTGGCACCTGCAAACATTTTTCTTCAGGAGCCTGCAGAGAAAACCTTCCATTGTGCCACAGAATGAAATCAAACTAGAATTTATTTAGTTGCAAGGAATTCAAAGAATTAGGTTTAAAGGAACAAAGACCTAAGCCTACCCTCTTACCTACAACTTGGAATTTCCTCTGAGCAGCGGGGAGATGCAATTTAGACCCAATACCTCCCTGGAAAGACTTGCACACTCCCTTTTTCACACTCCCATGAATGCAGGGGATAAACACTTCTCCTGCCAAACATCACTTTGCTCTTTTACAGCTGGATGTGTGTGCCCACACATGAAAGGAGGGTGAAAAGGTGCTTTAAATTTGATGCTTTAAATGTATCTGTGTAAGCAGTAAGGTTGGAAGGCAACAAGTCAGTTGAGCTAATTATTTCATCTTGCGCAGCAAGCTATGCCACGTGCTATACGTGCTTCCCATTCATACTCAGGCGTTCTCGACTGAGTTAGCTCTCCAAAAGGTGGCTCAACAGGCTCAGTTATAACAAATAGTTTGGTGTGCAACCTTAATAATACCCCATATTGGTGTCAGAAGAGGATATTGACAAATTACTTCGCCCAGAAAAATTGTTGGCCCCCACTGAGCAGAAAGCAATCATTTGACACTGTCTAATGACGTTAATCAAGCTCTGAACTTTTGTTGTTGTGTGTCATAGCAAATGCTTAGCATTTTCAGGTCCAAAGTGCTTTACTAGACATTGTATATTAAAAACAAAAGACTTTAATTCATTAAAAATAGACTCTCACGCTAGATTAAGTTCATTTGCTGCACCCGTCCCTGGTCTGCCTTTGTGTGTGGTCTCATTTAAAACAGACACAGAGGAACCAGAACCTACTTTATTCACATGAAACAAAAATACTATTGGCTGTCAACCAACATAACAGACACTGAAGAATGGGAATACCCCTGGGTAAGGAAATTTTAATTAAAAAAAAAAAAAGAGAAGAAAAAAAAAAAATTACAATGACGAAGAAGAAGCAGCTGCCTTCTCTGGGAATTCCTGTTTCTTCACCTTTGTCAAAACATCTCACATTGTCTCCTATGTATTTTATAAAGGTCTTTTGCAGCTCTATTAAAGCAGCAGCTTCATTTACGCTCTCTCTGATCTATATTGATAAAGATTATGAAGCCATTATATGGCTCATTATGTTTGCCTTTACTTACCCCCAATTAAGATTTCAGGTGTCTCTGGTTTTGAGCTAATTTCAAAGTGGCTGCCATCTGGGATATTCTCATAGAACACATTCAGCTCCTTTTGCAGTGATGTATCACATTTAAAACTCTAAGGGAGCAGTTCTGTTACGTGCAGCCTCATTTTCCATATGCAGAGTTTTGTGCCTCTTATTTTGGGGGGGTTACTTAGAAATCAATCCTAAGTGCCAAGTTTTGATCTATGGCTGGTAAAACATTAAAGCTCCTGGTCACAGCTGACAGTTGAAATGCTATTAGGCATAACATCCCCTTGCAATTATCCACAAATCATTCACAAAAAGTGAGTTTTTGAGCTTGAGTGTGCAATAAAAACAGATTCAGATGCAGTCATGAAAAAAAAATTTGGCATATGTAACAAAGGCACCCTTTATAGCAAATTGAAAGGCAGAGATGAGGATCAGCACAGTGAAGTAATTGGGATCTACTAATTTCTTCTTTGGAGCAAGGTAGCATGAAAGAACAAACAGAGCAGGCACAGGTCACCTCTCAAAAAGTGCACTGTGAAGAGACCTTCCCCTCAGTCCTCCTACTAAAAGAACAAGAGCTGAAGGGGCAGTCACCAGAAAGAAAGATTCTCATGGAAAACTAATAGTGAGGAAGGGAATAGAGAGCATAGGCTACATTTTGAAACTACGTCAGGCAGAGACAGCAGTTATGAAACAAGAGCTCCTGCTGAAACAAGAACCACATCACACAGGATGCTAGCAGGGGAGCATTACAGCAGGCTCAAGAAATTTTCAGCACAGCTTTAAATCTTCCATTATATGGTAGGTAATGTTGCAATATACATGGATCCATTTTTCAAGATATGGCACAAGGACAGCGTGACACAATTACTGTGCAATTAATGCAGCTTTTGCTGATTTGCAGAGAAATAACCGACATGAAAAAGTTTCTTCCATAAAATTTTTCAATCAACAATATGAATGCGGTATCAACCTACTGCAAGTGTGGTCTCAATACTGCATGAGAGGAATTACGTGCTGCCCCGGCATGTGTTTTGATAACACTTATGAATGCTTATATTTAACTTTGATACAGTAAAGTAATTCTAAATTAAACATCAGTCACAAAAAAGCCAGAGAGCGTGACTCGTGACTGTGTCTATATGTGTGTGTGTGTGTACATATATAAATACATCTCATAGAATCACAGGATTTTTTTAGGTTGGAAAAGACCTTTAAGATCATTGAATCCAACCATAAACCTAACATAGGCAAGTCCACCACTAAAACAGGTCCCGAAGTGCCACATCTACATGACTTTTAAATACCTTCAGGGACAGTGACTCAACCAGTTCCCTGGGCAGACTTGACAACCCTTTCAGTGAAGAAAATCTTCTTAATGCCCAATTTAAACCTTTCATGGTGTAACTCGAGGCCATTTCCTCTGGTCCTATTGCTTGTTACGTGGAGAAGAGACTGACCCCCATATCAGTATATACATATTTGTGTGTGTATATGTGTGTATGTAATTCCAGCCCTGTGGTAGTTCTGCCACGGAGTTCAGATTGTCAGAAGAAAGAGGTTAAAGCACAAGATGCTGAAACTGCATCTTACTCCACCACTTTTTCAATCAGACCTAGAAGGATGGACAAGGATTGAGCACATTCAGCTCATAAATTTCTTTACTAGGGGGCGTAGGAGAACAGCACTACTTAGGACCTACCTTGCCCATTTGGTACATGTTTATGCGTTTTTCCTTTCCTAGGGGTTGACTGGCATGATGATGAAGCATTGTTTGTGGCTGTTTTTGTGTCCTCTGTCTCCTCCTCCTCCTCTTCTTCATCCTCATCATCCTGAGAGCTTCCAAAATATACCATGTTGCTGGGCAGGGCTGGAGAACCTGATCATTATAAAGAAATGGCTCATTAGCATCATTACATTCACTTACTGCACTAACCATATCGATCATAACCTACTTCAGTGTCCTCCACAGCAAGGGGAGAGCGGGACTCAGAGCTCGGAGGTCAGACCCGTGCATGACTAACTAGAAGGTTTTTATTTATTAGTTTTTACCAACAGGATACGCATGGTCTTGAAAAGCAGGGTTCTCCCCCCCTCAAGCACATTCTATTCATACTTCAGACAATCAGTCTTGCTACAAGCCCTAATTAATAACTCTGTGTATTCAGAAAGGGACTAATGCACATGCTTAATTTCAAATGCGTGCTCAAGAGCCTTGCTGAAATCTTAACACACAACTAGAAGCTTACAGCTTTTCCAAACAGAAGAAAAAAGAGCAAAAAACCAGTCTGCACCACAGTGATATTTCTAACTTATCATTACAAAAAAGCATTTAAAGTTCACAATACTTTGCAGACCTCTACAATATTGTACACAATATTTTGCAGAATTCTGCAGTAAGAAATCAAAAGAAAAGCCAAGACATTGAAAAGCTCATTTGCATGGAGGATTCCTGGCAAAGGAGAAAAAAGAGGAAAGGCCTTCTCATTCCCTTTGTGTTCCTCTTGAGGATGTTGCTTCTCATCTCTTGATTACTTCCCATGACACTCCCATGATTTTTAAACATACAAATACTGCTGACAACTAATGGGCACCTTCCCATGAGCCTCAATATTACTTTCTACTTCAACATGAGTCTCCTGTCCATCCCCTGGAGGGAGAGGTGCCCTAGGGGCCTTCTAGTTATTCCCAAAGAAAAATTTCTTTTAAAGAATGGGAAAAAAGTATAGTCAACACACTTGCATAACAGCAACTTCATTTATTTTCCTGCAGCTAAATAAAACAAAAGGACAAAGAGAACTGGACTAGAGGCCAACACAAGGTAGTGGCTATTTGACTGGTGCTTCCTTGGGAAGCACTTCTGGCTTCAAGCTCTTCAGAACTGCAATTCTGTGTTTGGTTTGGTTTTGAGCTGTTGGTGTTGCCACTGCCGACAACTAACCATAGCTTATTTTTTGATTGCGTATTTTCTGCTTCCACCAGGGTTGTACAAAATACTCTTGTAACTATAAAAGTTACTTTTAAATGAACGAATTACCTAAATATGGCACAAAAACTGGGATAGGCTGTCTCTGCAATGAATCATCCATTCTTAAATATACTGTTTTTGATTGGGATGGAGTTAATTTTCTTCACAGTAGCTGGAACAGGGCTATGTTTTGGATTTGTGCTGGAAGCAGGGTTCATAACATTGGGATGTTTTAGCCATTGCTGAGCAGTGCTTGCACAGTGTCAAGGCATTTTTTGCCCCTGTTTTTCATGCTGCTCTACCAGCAAGCAGGCTGGGGTGCACAAGGAGCTAGAGGGGACACAGACACGATAACTGGCCAAAGGGATATTTCAGACCATAGGACTGTTCTCAGCAATAAGAGATGGAGGAAGAAGGAGGAAGGTGGGGACATTCAGTGTTACACCACTTGTATTCCTGGGTAACCATTTTATGTGATGGAGCCCTTCATCCTGGGGATGGTTAAACACCTGCCTGCCAAAAGTGAGTAGCAAATAAATTCCTTGTTTTGCTTTGCTTGCAGCTTTGCTTTGCCTAATAAACTGCCTTTATCTTAATCCATGAGTTTTCTTACTGAAAACTGACCCTTCCAATTCTCTTCTCCATCCCACTGAAGGCTTAGCCCCCACCTGTAAAGATGTTGGCTTTTGGCCTCTGTAACAGCCCCTTTGGAACTGTTGCTGCCTTGGGGAGAAGCAGAGAGAAACTCCTCACCAGCATCCTGTGCTATGTGTGAGTGGTAGCCCTGGGGCAGCCAGGATAAACACTACTGCAGCACTGAGGGCATGATGATTCTCCCCCCTGACATCGTGCATTTTTCCATCCAACCTAGACAGAAACGTATGGACACATACGGTTATCCTAGGGGAAAGGGCTTTTGCACGCCACAGTTTTCATGTTTATATAGACTAATGATCAAATTAAGACTGCTGACATATTTCACAGCATGGAAGCTGTAGCAACTTACAGAAACAAAAAACTTTCACATTTTTTATGCAAGCCCAAAACTTTCTGGCACAGTCTAAGCAATCAAACATAGTAGGTAAGAGGTGCTGAGAGGCACATTAATTCTTCTGCTGGTAGGGGAGTTTTAAGTCTCAACAGCAACTAACTACAAGAATCTAAAATAGGTACTCCTAGGACAGTGCTGCCTGAAAAATAAATTGTCTTTTTCTTCCATCTAGGTACCCAAATGTGTCATATGCATTCAGAAACTGGATGCAAGTGCATCAGTTTGTATCAGAATCTGAAGTCTGACACCATCTGACACCATTGTGCATTGGCCAATGATGGCGTAAAAGAACCTTACTGTTTGGAACCCTCAAAATTAGATTCAAACACAGACTGAAATCCCCCTATTATCATTAGAGAAATAGTCAGAAAATTTATCCTTCTGAGACACTAAAATAGGAGTCTAGATATAGTGTGTGTTCTCTTAGCTTAATCTTCCTTAGAATTCCACATCTCTGAGCTTTTTTGGCAGCTGCTTTAAACAGCAACCAACAAAAATGTATCATCTGCAATGCAAATATTATTATTACAGTAGCAATATTTTTTTTTCTTTCTTCTTAAAACAGAGAATAAAACAGTACTGTGTTAGTCTGTTTAGAAAGGAGGGAGAGTCTTACCCAAGTTCGAGAGCAGGCACAAACTTCACCTAACTCCTGGTATTCAATTGCTGTAATCTCAGCGCATAAATCTCCTGTCAGAATGACAGTTTTTAATTCTTTCCAATCGAGGACTATGAACAACAATGGTTAAACTGCATTCCTGGGACAGCTGGGACTGTTTGGGAAGTACATTTCCAGAGAAATTAGACTAGCAACATCCAATAACATAGGAGAGTCCTGCTAACGCTCACTTTATTGATCTAAGTGTTCTGCAATATGAGACCTTGGAGAGAAGCTGGCGTTCAGTCTGGGTCTCCTCCCCTCCTTCCCACCAGCTTTTCCTACGTATTTATTAAACCTGACTTGCCAAGCAGAAAGAAAGAAAAAGAGGTCTGGACTTGCACATTTTTGTTCAATTTAAGCATTGTTATGGATGGAAGACTCTGAAAGAAATTTAAAAGCTCTGAGTTTTCTTGCTTAATTTTTGTATTGGAACTATTTTTATCCTCATATTTTATAATGCTACTTCAGTTCTGGAATAGCCTCAAATAATTTGTTCACAAATATGTGTTGAACTGGTAAAACCCACTTTCACTTCAAGCCTATGTAGCTAAACATGTCCAAAAGGCTGAGAAAACACTGGTTTAAAATATTGAAACAGGCTGGCCAAGCTCAAGACACTACAAATTCCCTTTATAAGCAAACTGAAGGGAAGACATGCCTGCAAGTACGCTTGATTTCATTCAAGCTGAAAAAATGACAATTATGCTTATTAAGCAACACCTAACATGTGAGTGGTTTATGTGCACTGCTGGTTTACACCAAGCAAAGAGCTAAGCAAGCAACCCCCCTAAGACTCCTCTTGTGGAAATAATACTCAGACTTCTCATGACTGATGAAATAACGAAACTCATATGAATGAAACTGAAGACTGGAAGCTCTGTAATCACTCACTTTTTTTAATATTGTGTAATAATTATTCCTGTCCTAAATATCCCCCATTCTCTCTGAGATCAGATAGGGATGTGTATGTGATGCCACAGCCTACCTCTACAGGGGACCCCATTTGTTACTCAAAGCTACTGATTTATATAAACAATATTAAGAAGCATTACTGTAGCTATAAACATTCTAGACCATTGGAAATCTGAAGAAGAATGTGCGCTCAAGAGCTGATTGTTTTTTTCTAGCTGTATCAGTTGGTCAAATAAAATATATTGCCCTTCCTCAAAAATATGTCTGGTCTTCAATGCAAGTTAAGACCATGGTGGTTTTCCTTAAAGACAGACTTTGCTGAGAGTTGTTGCTCTCTGGTTACTCCATGTGTAACAGATATTTACTATGAAAATGATGTATGACAGCAAGATGACAAAAGCCCTCCAAAATGGCATGAGAATAAGGAAAACTGCAGGTTCACCAGATATATCTGTACACACACATTCACAGAACATAGTGTTGTAGGGGCTTCCCTGATATATAAAATTCACAGATCACTATTCTGCACGTTTATCTCTTCCTGGACACACCCAGCAACAGAAACCCATGGGGCAGCTATGCTGGCTCTCCCTCTTGCACATATTTCCCAGCCAGGCAGTAAGAGTAAATAAAGACGAGCAATCATCCCTCCTCTTCCTCTTGTCCTCCCCAGCACCAAGGTGTGATTCTCAAAGCCTACCAAGGGTAATATAAAGAGTGACATTGGAAATAATAACTAAAAGCAAAAAAGAGGAGTGGCAATGCCACGAATAAAGGGCAACATCTGTGCCTGGGAGGTGGGGCTTGCCAGGTCTCAGCACTCTAGGTATACAATTCCCCACTTCCTCACTTTCCATCCCCAAGAAAACAGCAGAAAAATCTGAGAGAGGGAGAGAGACCAAGTGAGAGAGAGAGTTACGAGAGCCTGTGGCTGTATTGAATTTTACAAGTCTCCTTCTGTGCTGGGAGCCCCCACATCATGCAGGCAGCTGCTACCACGGGCACTGGAGCAGATGAAGGGGGAGAGCAGGGAGCAGCTCTCCAGAGCCTGGGGAAAGCACACGAGCAGCCCTCCACCCTGAGAAACCCACCCTGCCGCCCACCCCATTAGCACGTGCCTGAAAAGCCTGCTCACTCAGCAAATCTGATGGCAGCCTAGAAATTAGATTTGACTTCTTACCACTTATTTAGAAGACATTTCATGCAAGGAACCATCTAGACTGTTGGTGGCTGTGTGGACATTTTTCTTGGCATCAAAAATGGCCTACAGAACATCTACCTCCATCTGGCCTCTTCTTATTATACCTGTGCCACCTCCTCAACTGTGGCAGTGTAATTTTTTTGTGGGGCCATGTGGTAAATCAGATCAGGGAACTGATTCAGATTAAAATCCCAGACTAAGGAAATTAAAGTCCATTAATAAATGCTGTAACTGTAAGGTAATGTTATAAGCTCTCAAGAAAAGATTTGGAAAATTTCTATGCACACTTTTTCTTACTGAATATGTAGCATAATATATCACTTTATGCTATTATATGAAACATTAAATGCAGTATGTTTCCAATCTCGTGTAGGTGCTGCACATTTTACATTGTGTCCTGATGATGTCTAAGCACACAGTTCCTAAATGCTTTCCGTCCCCTCCCCATCAAGACAGCTGATTTGTTTTGCAGGAATATTTGCATAGAAGCATATGCTGTCACCAAAGATCTGCATGGGGCAATTGCAATATATTGGGAAGGAAGAAGAAGCCACGGCAGGAGGAGTAAGCTGTAAGAAAGGCTGTGAAGTGCAGCAGCAACAGAGCAGAAGGGAGGAACCCAGATGTGCTGGGGCTGGAGAAAGGCGAGTGGTGAGAGGTACGCTAGCAGATGGACACAAGCTGCGGGAGCAATGGGAGAAGGGAGATACGGAAGGGATTACTGACATGAAATAGTAACAAATACAGTAAAATGGGAAGGACATGGCAGCTAAGGCTGGCTCAATACAAGGCATCCATCTGATAGTGCAGTCAACCTGCTGCCCTGGTCCAGACATGCACCACTCACCTTTTCCTGCTTAACAAGTCTCATAGTTGAGAGCAGAAAAGCCATGGCCAAAGTCAGGCAGCAACCTGGAGGGAACTTCCCAGCCCGCTCCCCCTCCTCCAAAACACTAGGGGAAAGGCCAAATCACCAAAGCTGGATCTCACAGTGAGATTTTGAAAGCCTAAAAAATTTCTGTGTCTGACTAAGGGATTGCAAGCCACACAGAACGTTTGGACAGCCGACACAACCCCAGGTACCCTCTCCTTACCAGTACGAGAGCTCCTAGGATCAGATACTACTGCATGTAGCAAATATTGAGAAAATCATTAATGATGAGTTGGTTTTTTAAAAATCACTCATCAAGGTTACAATGAGCTATGAATTATTACAGAAAGGGAGGACAGTCAGCTCTTTTTAAAAATTAGATTTGAAGCATGTTTGGCAACTGCTTCCATCAGTATCTTCAGTTTCATTATTGAAATTCTCTCTTGAGTATTTTGTCTTCCCTCCTATTGTGAGAGCAACACAAAAGAAAGCCTAACTATATAGGAAAAAATGATTACCACAACTACACACTAAGCGAGTCTAACGCATATGAAAGAATGATAAATGTATTTCATGCCCTCTTTTACAATAATTTGGTGCTTATACAACAATAAGTACAAAGTAAAATATAGGAGGTTTAAGTCATAGTGATGCTTTTAGTAATTTTCTAGGAAAGATGTCACCCTTTGCATGTGCAAAATTCAGGCTCACTACTAACAGTAGGCAGAATTGATGCTTTTGCAGCCTCTACACACAGATGTGTTGACCTCAGCAGCAACTGCCTGATTAACAGAATAAACTGTACTCTTTTTCAGCCATTTTATTTGACTAATGAGGTTATTGCTTTTTTTTTTTGGACAAATGTGTAGTTCTCTCTCCTAAATTACAGTTATGTTTTGTTTCTCATTAAATTACATTAACTTTTGTCTTGGACTAGTTAAACATGTTTAAAAAACCCTCTGAATTTGGATCTGAAGAGTGGAATCAGAAGTATGGAAAGTGCATGTGCTTTGCCAAAAATACTATTTCATTACTTTTCAGAATTAGCTGGCAGTGCTTCTGCAGTATTTACTGAAGTACAAACCAAATGTTTTCATCTGGACAGGATTCAAACCCTGGTATGTTACAACCACAACAAAAATCATCTCAGTCCAAAAGTCTTCTCTGTAATTTGGGCTGTGGTTTCTGCAAAATTGGAGGATTCTTCTCCATGAATTATTTACACCAACTCCCTCTCTAGCTCCTCTGTTTTTTTTTCCCTCCTAACAATTAAACACAACCCAGATGTGCTTTGGAAAAATCGTAAAACAATTTAAAACATTAGAATGATTTACACTCAGGGCAGGTCAAGGTATGTGGGACTTCAGCCTGCCCCAAAAAAGCACACAGCTTGCCAAGCCCCACAGTGAGCCACATCCAGACGTTTGGCTTCTCCTCTGACACACAGGCCTATTTTGTGGCTATAAGCAGGTGGAAAAACCTTGCCTCTCAAATGCTCCTGATGTGCTGGCATCTCAATGCTTAACATTTAGAGCCTGATTCTCATTTATTCTATGTCCCACTTACTATGTTTTGGCAGGACAATGCCAAATCCCTGAAGTGCAAATATATGTAATTTACGCCTGCACCTTATGGTTGTTTTATCAAGCCAGGCTAAAGGAGCACAAACTGCATAAACTCTATAGGAAAGAGCAATTGTACTTCACTTGTCTGACTCCACCTGCAGGAACGGTCCCAGAAGGAGCTCCCCCCTGCCTGAGCGAGAGGGAGGAAAAGGCTATCCCAAATACAGAAACAAAACTGAGCTCCAACTTCTCCCTCTGCTGCCATTGTAGGAATCACAAGGTGCCTGGTGCTACAGTTAATTTATTGACTAGTGTAGCAACATAACCCCCATTTTCTTCTCAGTCTGTTCTTTGAAGTAGTAGAGCTAAACCCAAAAGCTTGAAGAAAATTTTTCCTTTTCTAAGGAAATGGAGCAAGGGTGGGGAAATGTGTGAGTCTGCAGGAAAAGAATAAAAGGTCTACTTTCCAAACTTAGCAAAACACTCCAGAGTAACAGAGTACTCAAAATTAAAAAAAACCAAAGCAGTGTTTCTTACATCTACAATTCATATCTGACAATCTCAAAGCAATTTAACTCCACCAGCCTGACTGGATTTTACAGTGAACCTCAAAAGCAACCCTTTCCAGGTGCACTTCAACCCCCAGCTTTATGTTCCCTCCCACCAAGAACAAAACCAGTATGGAAGTTTCAAACCACCATGATGACATTCCCAAAAATCTGCCAGGCTGTGCCAGGCTAGGGATGGGCACAAAATCAGTCATTTGGATAACACTGAAGCTATGGTATATTCACTCAGAGGTTTTTGGCTGGGATGAAGGGCAGGAATTGCTGTTGCCAGAATACTTTACATTGCCCCCCCTGGGGAGCAAGGCTTTGAATTGCTGCTGCCATCACAGCACTCAGATTTTATGCCAGTAGCTCATCCAAAATCAACATCCAGCTACGTCGACAGCTATATACAGAGTTAAATATCTACCCTCATTTTACAAAAAACTAAGCAGCTCACTGAGGGACTCGGACTGAGTCTGGCAAATAGAAGAGCTAATCCTCAATATTAGTCTCCCACTTCAATCAGTTAACTGCATCCTGTAGCTTTTTGCAGGGGTAGATATTGGAATCATTAATATCAGAAAGGGCCCAAAAACTGGAAGAGCAAGAAAAAACTTTCCTTCAGCTGTAGCACTACACACAGGATACTTTATCTTACTTCAGCACCTCTTCCCATCTCTTAAATCTCCCAGTAGGCACACACCGACATGAAATTGCACCTTCCACTGGATGCCTGGAGTTCTGGCACTCCAGCAGCACTCTGCTCCCCTGGGAAGGAACAATGCCATGGTAGTGGTCACCAGGCTCTCTTCTCTCTCTGTACTTCACACAAGCGTCGTTCACTCTGAGACTGTGTAACCACTTCTCCCTGTCAATACCAATTAAATTGCTCTTGTCCTAAACTACCACAAGAGTTGCTTAGTAGCTCATATTCCATAGGTGGCCTAAATGGTTGCATATATGAGAAATAGCTTGTATTCTACATTTCAATGTTACTCCTAACTTTAAAACAGAACTTAGAAATTCTGAGGTTACCATTACTAAATGCAAACTTATTTTTATTAAATGGTTTGTGCATTTGAAATTCAACACCCTGAAGTTTATTCTTGAATTTTCAATCCATTCTAAAATTTTAGCTTCAAATACTAAATGATATAATAACAAAATCAATAAAAATTTTTCTTCCAGTATTTTAAACAAATTATTTTATGTCTGTGTGTTTTAATATTATTTGGAATTATAAAAACTAACCCAGACTGCAAAGAAATTCATACTTTTGGACAGTGTCAGCATTTCATTGCTTTGCTTCCAGCCTAATCAAGTTGCTGTGCTATTCAATCTGCTTACTCCGATGTGGTGAGCAAATCTCCACGGTGCCAATGGCTGGTACTTCAAGAATGTGACCGATGCAAGGCAGCAGCTCTCCAAGTACAGCACATGTTGGACTACAGACCCTACTGACATCAAACTAACAAGGCAAACAAACCTTTTGCCTTACTGAAAGGATGGGCGAATTAACAGTTCTTTTCTAACATGCCCAAGATTAAGAACTCCCAATTTTTGGTTCTGGGGGCTCTCCCATTGTAATTAGAAATCTCTGCAGGTATGAACTGACACAGTCAACTTCTCCTATCAGGACTCAAAAAAGAAGATTCAGATCAAAAGCCCCTGACCCTTTTTACCACCCAAATACAGGTGTTTAAGAAGAATAAAAAGCATGTTTAAGAGCACACTGCACTAAAAGTTCGACGTTACTGAACTTCAGACAAACATGAGCATTTCAGACAAATATTTCACATAGTGAAATTTTCTGTTTTGATTTTGCCCAACTGTAATAAATCATCAGATTATTAAATCAGCACAGCACTCAAGGAAAAAGAACAATCACACGTTTTACAGAATAGAAGAGCCTGAAAACTCAATTTGTGAGATCTCAATTAAACCATTTTTATTTAGGAATCCCTGAAATTCTCTAGCATGTAACTCCCAGAGGCTCGGCTTAATTAGAAAATTGATCATGGGAAAACTTCTTAAAATGTACTCTCCTAATCACAGCCTTCCTGTTATCACCTTTGCCAAAGATCTATTGCTCACAGGGAGTTGTTTCTCCTTCCTCCTTTAGCCTGATATTTGACTCACAATATTTTAACCTGTAAATAATTACAGGGAGCAGAGGTAACTTAAATGCAGTGTAACAGAAGCTATTAAGAAAAATATGATCAGAGACAGAAAACACAGTAAAAGTGAGAGCTGTAGTACAACCACACGGAGATGACACACTCGTATCTACACGCTGCTGAAAGATACTAATTATGCCTCTGGCAAAGGGCATACAGGCTTCTTCAAAGAAGCTATTTAAAGATAAGAACACTGCAGACAAACACTTCAGAGATATCTGTACTATTCCTCTCCTTGTGCTGAAAATTCTAGGTCACAATTTAATAAAATTTTAAAAAAACACCAACCTTTTTAAAAGGAGGATTTTAAAATAATAGAAAGCAGAGGAGCCTTGCCAAGTTTGGTCAGTCTAGAAACGTATTCCAGGTCTCAGATATTCATCAACTGTTACAGCTTTTTCATTGTGCTCCACTTACCTTTTAAGAAGTAATTAGTACAGTGTATTATCAAATCAAGAGTTTGAAAAACAAACTAATTAAAATATGTCTAAAGCCTTTGTGTTCTGGATAATGAAACCAAGCAGGTCATCTTGGTTAAATTATTTCCCTTTGAAATTACAGAGTGCTAATGGAGTGGGGGGGAGTTAAAATTATTTGAATATTACATTTTCTTACACACAGCAGGACAGGTAAATGGGACTTCTCCTAAGTATGGGATCTTATGCATGTCAAGGGCCTTTCTTACACTGTATCATGATAGCATTGTTCCTTTACTGACAGAATTCAGCTGCTCCCACTCAAAATAAACCCCACAAGAACAATGAAGAGCAAACATGTTGTGGTGACAGGATGCTTACATTTCTCTGTTTAAAAACAGAAAATGAAACTACACACTGAATTGTGAGTTCATGGTGGAATTCAGTCTAAGGTTGGACTTGGTGATCTTGAAGGTGTTTTCCACCCTCAGTGATTCATGATTCTATGGTGTGACAAATTTATGCTGTTCATCTGATACCACTGCTGGGTGTGGTGGGACAAGGGCAGAGAAGACCACTGAGCTGCATTCCCACCAATCCTGGGAAAGACTCCTTTGCCCAAAAAAAGGCTTTGATCATGAATCCAGGGATTATATCATCAGATCATTTTGAAGGACTAGGACCTCAGATAGTCCTATTTTTTTTTTTTTTTAATTAAACAAATACAGGGATTTACTGTCCTGGATCTTATCACTACTACACTTAAGATTTTTGAAGTGTTGAAGTTCAGCCCTATGAGTGTGCTCTTATTTCCATGCAATTGCATGTTGCATTTAATGGTGAAAGCACAAAGAGCCAAGGCTGGACACATACAGCTGGACAGAAGTCAGAACAACCACCTGTCCCACCATGCAAACAATTCTGAAACCCTCAACACTTCAATAAATAATAGCATGGAGGTTCCAAATCAAAATAAACCCTTCCAAAAATTCCAAGTCTTCCTTCCCTATCCAGGGTCTTAGTAAGCTTCTGGCTCTTCCCTCTCCAAGCTCACTAGGCAGCACCAGAAGAGTAGCACCAAACTAAGCCTGCCAGTGCCCTGGAGAGTCACTTGTGGGATCTTTCTGGAGCTGGATGTACCAGCACGCTGCTACATGAACTCCCTACCAGCATATTAACAACCAGCTTCCATCTCCTTGTTTTGAAATGGACTCATCAAAAGAGACAACCACCTGGAACTAAAGATTCCCAGAGGCCAAATGGACACAACCTGAGGCAGCCAGGACCTCTTGAAGGACACAGCAGTTCAGGCACAGAAGCCAGAACCATGCTAATACAAGTCTGAACAACGACTCCTCCCTCCAAGCCACAGCACTCTCCTGCTCCTCCACAGAGAAGCATCGAGGTATCAGGTATCCAAGAAGATTCTCCTGCCTCTTTTTAACTGGCTCTTTTCATGTTTTATACAGGGGTGATGCAGTAATAAGCTTGTGGGGGTGCTGAAACACAAAGTTGACAGCTTTCCCTTTCACAGTTTTTCTTCAGACATTTAAGCAGACCAAGAACATGCCATGTGTGAAACTCAGAGCAGACTCTCCCTCGTGGTTTTTAACATAATTGTAATTGTGATCTTGCCGTCTGAATGCATGTGTTGTCAGAAACGTTCAAGTACTCCTGCATACTGAAGAAATTAGGAATGAATTGCAAGTTCTTAATTGACAGTACAAAACATCAATTATGCCAGAGATGAATAACAAAGGAGAAAATTACAGGTGCAAGAGCTAAACACCCATTGATTTAAATAAAATTTTTAAAAAGCCCAACAACATGAAGCATTGGAATAGGACTAAAGTACCTGTGCTTCCCATTTGCATTGTTAAACCAGAACATTAAGAGAATGCTAAGAGAGTAGGAAATAAAAGTGGAGATAAGTGACACCCCCACACAGGTTGCCTTTCTGTAAGTGCAAGTGCCTTCAAAGCTATAAATAACACATGCTTGGTTAGCAAGCAGTGGAAACAAGTGTGTGAACGCAGCCATGTGTGCTCACACACAGACACACAGACACACAACCCCCATCTGACTCTTCCCACCAACAACTGTGGCAGTTGGCCCAGATCACAGCAGTGACACGCTGCCAACAGACTGATCAACCTCATGGCACGCTAAATTAGAAATACATTTCCACAGATTAAATTTCAGAGGACCGTTATGCCACTTTAAAATCCATTAGATTCTCCTCCTCTCCATCCTTTAAACAAACACAAAAGCTAGCAAATCACCCCTCCACTATCCCCTCCACCCACCCACTTTACCAGAGGTCCCAACAGGATGGAGCCTCCATATTGGATGTGAAATAAGATGGATAAATTAGCAACCAGTCTGAAGGTACCACTAACCTAAAATCTTACAGAAGAAAAAAGAAATCAAACCACACTTTCACACTAAAGTGAGAAAGCCTCAAGCAGGGAGCTACGGGTGGTGTTGATCACTGCTGTCCACAGATGCAGCAGAGACCTAAGAAAGGGGAACTCAAAGCAAGCTCTGAAAGATTCAACCCACTAGGTAAGACTTTTGCAGACAAGCTCTATCTGTAACAAATGCACATCCTTTCAGCAGGTAATGGGACAAAACAACAGCAAGAGGCATCATTCCAGCACAGAGGATGCACTTATGGCTAACTAATGAGACTGGGGATGCACCTGTAGAGAAACATACAGCAAGAGATAACATGACAACTGGAGGATTAAACTGAAAGATGCTATCTTCAGCACATGACCTGGGACACAGGGCCATGGAAAGTCTAAAGAAAAATGACCACTTGAGTAACATCTCCTTCTCTAGCTTAATCTAGACAGTGAGCTGTACCTCATGCTCAGGCCCCCCAAGTCTGACATGCAGGCTTGCAGACACACAGCCCAAGGATCCCTGACACACCACACAGCTCCGGCCAGGCTCAAGCACCTGTTACTGTGAGGTAATTCAAGTATTGCACTCCACAATTTCAGATGCCTCCTTTGTACTTGGATTGCTGAGAGGAGGAGCTCACCTGTTTTAATTATCACCACAGGAACAATCCAGTTCCTGAGGCAGACAAGAACAATGGCAACCCCTCCACCCACTGTCAGATGAAAAGCCTCACTCAGATTGAACAATAAAGGACAGTAAGTAGGTAGAGAAGGGGAATTTCCAAGCAGATTTTCTCCTCTTGCAGGAACAAGTACTCAGGCAGGTTAAGCACTTCTTCAGTTTATAGTCAGACAAAACAAAGGAGGATGGGAAGGACTTAAGAGAGCTAGACAAAAACCCATTCAGGGTAACAGAGAGCCAAGCATAAAAGAAATTTCTTTTTGCACTATTACCAGCCTCATTTTATGATCTTTAGAACCCTGAACTCGAATGCTCCTGCTGCAGATACAGTCAAATTGCTGAGAGCTGAAACACACACAATACCTTCAAGTGCAGCTCCAGCACATTTGTCTGGCTGCTGCTTGGTGTGCAGTGCTACAGCTCCTCCTGTGAATGAGACTGTGCCCCAGTGCTGCTGCCAGACACCTACCTCGAAGACAGAGGAAAGTGAGAAAATCTTCTGTCTTGGGCTTCCTTTTGGAGAGGTCAGAAATCTGAGTGGCAGGAGGGGGTAACAACGGCTCCACTATCTTTATTGGAGTTGTGCTGGGACTGTTTGGCTGGGACTGAGCAAACTTCCTTTGTGCTTGCAGCCTTGGCCTGTGGAAACAAGAGCACATCAAAAACATGTTAGGCAGAACTTGCTGGATGTGTGAAAACATAAAAATTCACAATATAAGACGGAGAGGGAGAGAGGGAGAGAGAGAGAGAGGGAGAGAGATCAGAATCCATCTCCCACCAATACCAAATCCCTAACTGGGTCAATAATGAAGACAGTATTTTATTTGTTTTACCCTTTGGTATCTTTTGCTACAATTTGGAAAACCAGAAAGGGAACATCTTGACTGCAAAATCTGTGACTACTGTTTCATATGCTCTGAGTGTCTTCTTGCATATGATACAATTACAGTTTACCATTCACTTATTCGGAAATTAAATCTGTATTTTGCACCATGAAAATGTCTTTTTTTTTTGTTAAGTGTTAGTGCTCATTGCTTTCTGTTTTTAATTAAATTACAAATTAGGTTTATTTTAGCCCCATTAAGGTTTTAATTTATTCCAATCTGCTAGAATCTTATTTTCATAGTAAAATATATATTAATAGATAAGGTATATATATATTTGTGCCCAGTTCTAAAAAATAAAACCTTTAGGAGAAGATATTTTTGACAGGGGAAAACATCAGGTCAAAACCTTTAGATTTTTGTTTGCTTGGCCACAGCCCAGAAGACAGTAAGCAAGGAGGTCAGCAGTGGGGTTAAGCAGATTTGGGGTAAATTTGTAAGATTGAAGCACATGCGTGGAATGAATTTGTTCAGTCCTGGTAGTGGGCAATGGACTGACACTCTCTGATTAGTTTTAAAACATGCCCAGATACGGCTGCAGGAAATGAGCGGCTGCAGGTGATTTTGGCACTTGGCTGCAAATTATTTCAAGCCTATCTGAAGGCTCTGATTAACTGCTATGTAGCAATGAATATGATTTTCTTTAATATGTCTAGAACATAAATTGGTATTAGGGAAAGCATTTTGGAGCAGGACAGATACCCGGAGGGGGTCTCGCTGGGAACCTGGCTCAGTTCCCCACATAAGAACATGTTAATTTCTCACTTAAGCAACTGGGATTCTAATTATGATCTTTATTACAGCTTCAAAAAGGACAGAAGCTACAGAAAGAACTTAAAACCTTGTTGAGAAAGGATGCAATTTTATGTCATTTTATTCCCTAATAGCAGAGTATTTACATAATGTCAAAGTGAAACATATTAAGTAACACTGAAGGGAAGCCCAGGTCTTGTCACTCTGTGGCAGCCCCGACTGTTGTGACTTAAGGAAAGCACAGTTATCATTCAGTGGGGATGAAACACGTAATTGGCAAACCTCTTGTTTTTCACGGGTATTAACCTTAAATATTTGGGTAACAAGAGGTTTGTTACTATATTGCAAACTTCTGCAATCTTGTCGCTAAGATAACAAAAAAAAATATTGAAAATCCCAGCAGTGTTTGCATGAATATACACGTCCCCTAATGACAACAGAGAGCAAATGTAACTTTCAGCAGTTTTCTCCCTAAACTAGGCATAAAATTGTCCTTGTCCTCATTATCCAACCCCCATCGCCCTGAACAACAAAACATACAAGCCATTCCTACTGCTTTTTTTAATCTCCTCCATGGCAAATATAACCCCATGTTTACAAATTTTTTTATCATGGTGCTTATAATTTGTGAACTGGAACTAAAAGACTATTTAGCACATATATTTCCTCATATCTATGAACAATTATCTTTCCAGAATGAAGGTCTCGGATAGATATGTCTGTATCTCCAAAAAACTACTCAGATTGCTTTGCAAAGCCCCATCTCTTCAAGCAGACTAAGGAGTCCCGCGCAGGATGAATGGTATTTTAATTTCAAGCAACGACATTTCTATCACCAAAACCATACATGCAGCCAGAGAAAAACGCTTTGTGTTGGCTTCTGTTCTGCACAAAACATATGCTCTCTCGGCAAAAAGCAGACTATAAAGGTTAGCGAGCATCCCGGCTTTCTGCACAGCAATTTTTTCCCATTGATGTGCTTCATCAGCCAGGCTGCTAAAAACATAAACCCACCCACTCTCTGCATCTCTGTACCTGCTCAAATCTCATGTGATCAGTGACAAGCAAGGAGTACCACGCCACAAAGTAGATTAAGCCTGTTTTGTCGTTCAAAATTAACCCTTTGCAGCAAGAATCATCCATGCTGGTTGGCAGTATCCCTATTATCAGTCTCCAGAGCACTGAAACAGGATTAAAGAATGACTTGCAAGTTTGACATAGATGTGAAATGAATTAGGGAACCAAAAGTACTTTTGGTTCTGTTTTTGAAAGTATGCTGTCTGCTACCTTTCTTTTCTGGGACAAAAAAATCCCTGTGGGGTACGGAGCCTGGCCTGGAAGCATCACAGGCTCTTCACTACCCATAGGGGCCCTTGATTTCAGCAAGGATAGAGAAAATTCCAGGTATTCCCTCCACTTACAACCATGAACTTCTGCTGCTTCTCCCAGAGAGGCTGTGGAGACTTGTTGCTATATGGTCAGATGTGTCCGAGATGCTTCTCCTCTCAAACCAGAGTTGAAAGATGGCTGTACTTCCACCTGCTCAGTCTGACCTCGCCAGTGACACAAAACCAGGCCCCCTTATGAAATATCCATCTTTTATTAAAACCACGAGCAGTTACAGGGTGTAAATATCTCTGATTCAATTTATGAACACTAGTAAATGAAAGCACTCTTTTATGATTGCAGCATCCTTTAGGTTTCTGCAACAACTACTGTTCCTTGCCTGGATATGTATGTGCTCCACAGGCTTCTACTTCAGTGCCTGAGAGTGCATACAGAGTGAGCTATGAGCAAGAAAAAAACGATTCTGTAGCTACAGCATACAGGGATGAGGAATCAAGATTAGGAAACAAAAGTCATGTTCTTCAATAGCCCTTGCTTCATATTTATGTAAACATGACCAGTTTCAAAGGTGGGCCAGCAAAGAAAAAAACACACATCTTTCAAAACATTGGCAGCAACTAAGAATGTTTCCTTGTGAAGGCATGTATGTACCTTAATAAACTTGTATGTCCCCATGAAAACCTCTAGCAGCATAAAACCAATTATTTTAGGTATGGTTTCACACTGCACTTAATCCAATCTAAGTGTGAAGCGGCTGCCAAAGAACGACTGTACCCTCCTTCTTCACTACAGTTACATCAGATGAAGTGCATCAAGTCATACTCACACACCACTTCTGAACAAGGAAGAACAGAAACGATAAAAGTGCTCAGAAAGACACTGTGTGTGCATTATGGTGCCTATCTAAAATTTAGAGAGAAACAGTGTAGCCAGCAGGACCAAGGCAGTGATTGTTCCCCTGTACTCAGCACTGGTGGGGCCACACCTCAAATCCTGCGTTCAGTTTTGGGTCCCTCACCATGAAAAAGACACTGAGGTGGTGGAGATGAAAATGGAGCTGGTGAAGGGTCAGGAGCACAAGCCCTACGAGAAGTGAGTGAGAGAGCTGGGGGTGTTTAGCCTGGAGAAAAGGAGGCTCAGGGGGAATCTCATTGCTCTCCACAACCACCTGGAAGGAAGGTGTAGCCAGGTGGGCGTCAGTCTCTTCTCCCACATAACAAGTGACAGGACCAGAGGTAAAGGTCTCAAGTTGTGCCAGGGGATGTTTAGACTGGGTATTAGGAAAAGGTTCTTCACAGAAAGGGTTGCAAAGCATTGGAATAGTCTGCCCAGAGAAGTGATTGAGTCATCAACCCTGGAGGCATTTAAAAAGACACATGGATGTGGCACTTAAGGACACAGGTGGACTTGGCAGTGCTGGGTTAATGGTTGGAGTCAATGATTTTAAAGATCTTTTCCAACCTAAATGAATCCATGATTGTTTAAATGCATAACACCACCAACATGAATTTGCTCTTTGCTTCTTAATGCAAGGGTTTCTGCTGGAATGACCTATTTAGCGTGCATTTGGCAAAAACAGACAGACTGGCATGAGCAGCAGAAAGAACAAAAAAAATCCTGTTTCCATCCTCGAAATAAATTGCTCACTTTGTCCTCATTGAAAGGGTACACACTATGTAAGGCTTATAAATACGCAAACAGAAAAAACTTCGCAGTACGGAAAAGGATGAGGAAAGAACTCAAAATAATCCCACATCTAAACGTCATGCGAACACCCAACATGCAGCCAGAAATATCTAGACTATTTAAAAATAAACAGTAAACCACCTTCTCTCAACAGAATATTATTTTCCTTCTACTTCTTTTGAGAGACTTTAAACACATACCTATGACGCAAAGTTCAAAAAAGCCTCAGCCTGAGGAAGTCTCAGCTCCTTCGGGTATGCTTCTCTTCTACTGAACTGGCTGTTTAGGTCTAAGAAAGTAAATTTCAGCCAGAGACTAAAACACCTCAACAAAAATATCCTGATTGCAAAAAGTCAGACTAGGCTACGAAACATTTCTGTCTTGCAAAATATACATTTAGAAGCTTTTTTAGAGTAGAACTTATTTTTAGCTGAATATTTTAAGCAAATTGCATTCTTGTTAATTAAAACACTACAGTTTGTGTTAACTAAAAGTGCTTCGGAATGTCTTTTAAAAAAGCATATCCTAGCACCATTCCTTTAGCTTGTAAAAAAGTTCACATTTAGGAAAAAAAACTTAATACGCAAAGGCAGTCTTTTCTTCACAAAGCAAAGTTCATGCTAGTAGTAGCAGTTTGTGTTAAATTTAGTAAACATTAACATTCTAGATAACAGTGCATGTTGTGCTAGCCACAAATCAAGTATTAAACTATCAGTATGTGAGATTTTGTTGTACATCAGTAGAAAAATCTTACTCTTTTCAGTTTATTACTCCATGACTCCTAAGTGAAAACAAAGCCTAAGTACTACAAAACACACAAAACCAAATATGCACAGATGTGTAATACATTTGCATGAATACCATTCTAGTTATAGAAAATTCTGGGTTTGAGAAGCTATTCTCATGCCTAAACATCTCAACTGGGAAGAGATTTGCAAAGCATTCTTCTGCAAACGTTCTCTAATCCCCAGCAATCTGCAGGTTTACACCAAACTTCCTGCTTGCTATGTGCTACCATATGTCCTCGCTGTTTGGTGTCATTACCTTTCACTTACTCCTTGAACTCCACTTTTGCTTTTGTCTTTTCCTGCTTTTCTGTAGCCTGATACATCCTTTTTCTTTATAACAGCAGGACCAGGAGTTAGGTTTCCAAACACTATAGGAACCATAGCTGAAGCAGCTGCTTGAGCGGTACAGTTTTGTGACTAATTCCCGTTTTCCTTCTCACTGCAATGTGCTTTTCGCTTAACAATTAAGGGAAGGCTCTGGCGTGGCTGGCACTCTTCCTCACAGATTCTGTTCTGACCACTCCATGCTAACATCATTATAGCTTCCCCTCTGCTGAATACCTGGATTATTTACTTCCTTGCTGTGACACTTTGCTGGCATGGTGAAAAACTTATCTCTGAGGTTTGCTTGGCTCTGTGCCCATGATCTCGATGAGGTCTGAAGTGCACTATCTTTTGGTCTCATTGGAGGTGATAAACCAAGTATGTAAATGGCATAACTGCACCATACAACGTGGCACTCAGTCTGGCACACAGCATGTCTATACAGAAAAATTCACTTGTGTGTGCAGCTTTGTTCAGTAAGGTAAACTTACTTGAATGTGACAGGCTGCAGAAATGTTCTGCCCTCATTTAAAAATAAAATAAAGAAGCAATTTAGGCTTTAATAGCCAGGTGTCTGCTGGAAATCAGATGATTATCAAGCGTGTAATTTCCACCTCAAAGTCAACCATGTAACAGGCATTTCTAGGCAAGCCCAAGATGAGCATGCAAAACTTGTTGCTGGAGGTATCATTCTTCATGGCACAAGAAAGAAATCTTGTGCCAGCAGGAAGCATGGCTAAGCTACATTTTACCCTTTCAATCCTCAGAGTGAGCCAAAGACATTCCCTCCCACCAGTGACCTTCTAGAAGGCCACCAGTTCATGTGAACAGGGCTTCAAACTTCAACATGGTTTCTAGGACAATAACGCCAAAACTTATATGAAACATATTCTTTTTTTCCCCAAACTGTGATAGTTAACATTTGGATACTCAAAAAAATGCAGTGGAAAAAAAATTCCCCTCAAAACACAAGATCTTGTTGGCTGTCCCTGGAGCACACCTGAGTGCACGTGCTGGCTCTGGTGGCCCTAGGCAGTGTTTCTATCTGTACTCACACACCTCTGCCACCACTGTGTCCCAAGCTACCCTCTCAGGTCAGTCAAGAGCACCACACCAAGAGCAAGAAAGGCGGCGTGTGAAGGAGTCCTTTGAATTGCATTTCGTCTCCCACATGCCCCAAAGCTACTGGGATTGTATTTTCTGCCCGTGTCAGTGGTATCTGTTGCCCATTTGATAACACACGACTCCGTCGCTACTGCCAGCAAGTCTGCAGTAGTGGAAACGGAGTTTCAATCGGCATCTGTGTCCCCACACCGGTTACCAGGTGTGGGGTGAACCAGGAAGGGACTAGAAGCTAAGAGATCTGGTTGCTCCCAGCCATGCAGATATCAAGTGCAGGTAACTGTTGCAAAGCATGGGGTCACTCTCAGATATGGCTCCTTCAAAATAATTTCACGATAATGTAATCCAAAACACAACCTAGACCTGTACTACCCAGGTAAGAGTGTAATTCTTGACCCTGTCAATGTGATTAAAAGAATCTGGGCTACTTTTCAGTAAATTAAACATTCCAGAAAGGTTGAATGCAACAATTTTCAGAAGCTGTTTTTACTAAGACCTTTATTCACTCAATCTTTTTTACTTTCTGTGGGCCCATAATCAAAACTGGGCCTAAATTAACAACATGATTTTAAACCAGATATAATTTTTCAGGCAATCCAATGAAAGCACAATATTCAGCCCATTCAGTCCTTGATTGTTGAGCCTAAGGACGCACATTTCTTTAAAAAACACTTCTTGCTCTAAAACTTTAGCCACAATGAATGGATGCACATTTTCCTTTGAGATTTTTTTTTGTGTGCGTGTGTGTGTTTTTAAATGGGAAACGGTTGGTTTCTGAGAACCTCCTCTCATGTTAACAACAGAAAGGTGTTTGGGAATGGCATTTAATGAACAATAATTGAGCTAACCCATATGCTTCATGACTAGTTCAAAGTACAGCTAGACACAAACTTTTTTTTTGCTAAAAACTGCTCCAGTCACCATTAATTCTGGAACCGCCTGTTTTTTCTGGCAATGCTCACTGATTACAAGAAGGTACTTGCAGTCTCCAAACCCTCCTCATGTCATTCAGTTTAGTAGAAACACTTATACCTGCTAAGGGAAACAGCTGGTTGTTCAAACAGCACAAAAATAGCATTGGGCAAAGTGGGAGTCCTTAAAAGCTGCTGGGCACTGTTACCATCCCCATCACTTTAACTGTGTGAGGAGGAACTGGACAACTCCAGCCACCATAAATGAGCCTTCAGTCACAATGACATAGGTATGGAAAGCTTGCTTGCTAGGCTGAGGCCCATACTAGACAGTTTATAGAAGAAGTTGTAGAAAACTAACATTGTATTCAGGTTTCACCTGTCGATCCAGTAAGTGCAGGTGTGTTTTTGCCCTGAAACATCCACAGTGGCCAGGGAATTTTAACACTACTCTTATGTAGCAGTAGGATTTCCCAGTGTGAACCTGAGTGCCCTTCATGGACTTCAGGATACAGGGAAGCAAAGAGAAACAAGAAATGATCCAAAAAACCAAAAGTATAATTAGTCGAAGTTGCAGGAGAATGGGTCCCCTCTCACCTTACTGCTGCAACTGGTTTATACTGGACTTGATGCAAGAACAGTCCATGCTTATTGCACACAATTTGCATCACTGCAGCACTGTAGGCAGGGTCACAACCTCTCATTGTGCTAAAACCAAAACTTAAACTTTGAGTTACCAAGGTGCAACTCCAGCACAACATAGCTACAAAACCACACATCCACCTCCAAATATCTCAACAATTACATGCTTCCAGCTCAGACTCTAGCAGCTGGATAAAGGCTTATTAGATTGAAATACATTAACGACCATCAAACACTCAAACCCTTCCACCTGTCCCATGTGCCAGTGGCTGTGGCAAGTACAGGAGGGTTTATTAGTTGCTGTCCAGAGAGAAGCAGCAGTGGGAGTGTGATCAAATGAGGATATAGCAGCTGAATGAAGCTCCCAAGAAGCAGTTTTCTTACAGCCTTTGTCATCAGATCACACTATAGCAACTGTCCTACAGACTTCTCCATAAATCCAGGGCAAAAGCCTTATTCCTCTATAAGTAAGTGTGGGATCTGGACAATCAGAAAGACAATAACTCTTTTAAATCTACTTTCTCCAGGGCTATAACACCTGAGACTGGACAAAAATTTTTGCTCTCCATACAGACATGTGGTGAGCTGTACATGGCAATAGATGGCAGAAGAGATCCTTCTGAATACTGGAGACAGGTGGTGCCACCCTTCCTTTGTCCTGCAACAGTTCTTAAAAATTCCCATTCTGAAGTAGCTTAATTTCTAGTCTAAGAACACAAGCACTGGTACTTCAACCTTTGACTGCTCCAAATTGTACTCCAGCTGTGTCTACACTGTACCATATTGCACACTGCATAAAGCCTTCAAATTCATCAGTCTACATGGAAATCAATCTAACAACAATGCTGCAGACTGTGAGTCCTACAAATGCTCCTCCCAAAGTCCTGGTTATTGCTCACACCCTCCACACCACAGCCAACAGCATTCAGCTGAGCCAGCTCAGATATACCCACAGAAGCTACAAAGGTGCACAGTAATGCAAAACCAGCCTCGTTCAGACGGAACAGGAATGTGCTCCAGAAGTCCATTTTAGAGGGGGCTGTGTCCTGGATACATCTCTTTCCCTGCTGTTCTTTGGGCTATGCATATTACAGAGACCGCACCCTCGCTTATGATACTTGACTCTTTGGGACTCCTCATCTGAGGCTGCTACTTGGTTTTCTTTACCAGAGCGCTCTGCAAGCTGCCTACCAAGCTCAGCTGAGCACAGCTACCTACAAAAGTATTTGGCAAATGGAAACTGGGGTTTCTGGTTCCTGCATCCAAAAATCAGGGCTGCCCCTCTATTCTAGCAGTGTGACCCAAGATGCTTACTTTTCAGCTTGAGCCAAAACCACCATGCCACACCAGAAAGCAAGAAGAACATCATAAAGGAGTAAATTTAGGCCAGGTCTGCCATTTTATGCTGTGCTGCTGCACAGAGGAGAGCATCACCACATGCTAGAAAGTTAAAATGCAAAACCACAGCAGCAAAAAAAAAAGAATTAAGGAACTCATTTACATTTGCTTGGTTTTTAATAATCACTACCAGATGTCTGAGCGTGTACTATGTCTACAAACTTCTTTTCAAGAAGAAAACCACAAGAACAAAGTTATTTTTTCACATTAAACCCTGTCCCTTGTGCTGGAAGTAAACAAGGTTGAACTCCACGCTAATAGGCACCTTCCTCACTGGAACGAGGACGCAATTTCCAGTTCACTTGCACGATCTCCACCTACTGGCAAGGAACATATCAAGGTCCTGCTGCCGGCATTCACTGAAGGTAGAAGAATGAAGCAACCCTCATAACTCTTCTGATACTCAGGTAAAGCCAGTGTGGGAGAGCCTAGGGGCACAAAATGGTCTCCCCCCTTCTACTTCACTTCTCTGCAACACCATGCTGCTGTCCGCTGTGGAATTGCAGGCAACTTTGGTAACTTTGTTATTGTTTATTACCAACGCAGGCTTGGATCATTTTCAAAAGTGTTTTTGACCCCTACAAAAAGATCTCCCATCCTATGGAAGACAGCCTATAGAATGTTAAAACCTGTCCATTTTGAGAAAACTTGAGCATTGCCTGCTATTTAACTACAGAGAGGTCAAAATTACTTCTAGCACAACACACTGTGCAGCTTCAGTATTATTCTAGTATTATTTTCAATGTTCTTAGACATCTGAGGGACATCTGCAAAACCTGTTCAATTCCCAGTTCCCAAGCAGGAGGCATTAAACAAAACCAGCACGGTTCAGATGGCAGAGCTTCCCACTTCCTTGCTCATGAGATACCCAAACCCCTCGTCTCTGATCAATTCAGGGCTGCTCTTTGTTCCCTATGATAAACCAAATAATACCAAACATAGCAGCAGCTCCCTCCCTAGTAATTTGACCAGCTGCTAAAACTCAAGAGGATGCAAGATCAAAGCCATGCGACTGAAGGAAAATTCTCTTTTCACTCTGAGCAGCCTTTTCTCCGGAACTGTGCTTTAAAAAAAAGTTGTTTTACAGACCATTTCATTCTTGTTTTCCAATCTCAGAAAAACATGCGTACCTCAACTATAGCAATCATTCACCTTCGCCCTAAAAGCAACTTGCACTAGCCAGAAAGCCACAGATTACTTCTGGCAGAAATATCAGAAATAACAGTGTATGGATCATTCTAGCCATCATCTGAATGGCTGAGAAACTTCCTGTTCAATTAAGCCCTGCATTAATCCCTAACATTTGAATAAAATTTCCATCTAGTGGCAGGAAGTGATAAAAGTCAGTAGGTTGTGGGCATTTTAACCTCTTGCAGAGGTTGCAGCTTGCAATTTAACCACACCTGAAACCATGTATCTGCACTTCCCACAGGGACAGCCTTTCGGAGGCTCCTCTACCATCTGGCTATTACCAGGAACTCAACATTTCTCTTGTAAAAACTACAACGTTTAGACACACAGCAAGAAAAAAAAAAGAGACACACGACGTCCTATATCTGCTGCACAGACTTTATTCTCATAAGCAGCAAAGTGATCACTTTTGCACAGAACACCCATCAGTCACATTCACTGCCTTGCCAAAAAGGACTACTAAACAGAAACATGCAAGTGAGCTATCAGGGGAAGAAAATAAAATAAACATCAGTATATTCCATTACGTTAATCCTATGCTATTCTTATATAATACTGAATTCCATTATGTTAAATCTATGCTATTCTTATATAACTCTGAAGATAAAATACAAACTTTAGCAGGTGCTGTCTCTACTTTTTTGTCTCTTTTCCTTCCTCATTGTATTTTTCTGCATTGAGTTTCTCTTGGAAGCAAACTACGACCCTCTCCAGGCTTCCTCCCCAGGAGTCAAACAGCCCATTCTTGCAAGTCAATCAGGCAGACGCAGTCAATTGTCCCAGTAACTCTGTTCATGCCTTCTTTCAAGTCATGCCACATCCTGCTACCAGTCAAACTGGCCTGAAAAGGAAAGGGGCCATTCACCTCAAACCTCTTCTTTACATAGATGCTAAACCCTATGAGAGGGGGCTGGCTGGACTGCCAGAGCATGCTGTCTTTCTCTTCCTCCTGAATGCCAGAAGTAGTAGTTGGGAACTAATGACATGAATGGAAACTATGGTAACAATTCCTGTGCCACCACAATCTATTACCTTCCTGCAGACTCTTTCTTTACCTGCAGTAGTAAGTATTCAATACTCTCTTGCTTCTTGTCACATGTCACATTCCCCTGCCCCTGGAGACTCCAGTAAAAAGAGATGGTGCATATCGAGCTCATTTCAGTACCAGGTAATCATAGTAAAAAACCCTCACAGACACACACTAATTGTGCGTTCACACCACACATCTGTCCAGGAAGTGAAAAAATACAGTCCCTCTGAGAAGACTTTGTTCACAGAAGAGTGAGATTTATCAGTGCTTTTTCCCTAACACCCTCCTTAATTTTACTTTTAGGATACACAGTGGTACGTGAGCAGCAGGACTCCTGATATTTGATGATACAACTCAGATAAACTAGGAGCTTGCTGATAGTGGAAGGAGACAGTCATGTTCCTTCTGGTTCTGCATCCCATGGTGCACTCTGACCAGGAAGTAATGGGAGGGCACAGTCCCAGCCTGAGGGAGGACAAAGGGAGGGGGACCACACCCTTCTGGAGCAGCAACTGCTGCATTGCCTCACCTGCATCCTACCCCCCTGAATGAGTGGGTTCAGTTAAATTAAAACTGATCTGAGAGGCTGCTTCAGAAAAAAGGTGTGGTATATGTTCTTCCCTTTACCTCCAGCCACACGTTCCTGCTTATGCCAGCCCTAGAGCTAATGAGACCCTATAATCAGCTGGCTGAGGAAGTCTGTCGAGCTGAAAATTAATTTATAGGTTGGGTCTTTTTCCTTTTTCAGGTTGGGTTTCATAAGCACACAAGTGCTGGTGCTGGCACAAAAGAGGTGGCACGAACACACTAGAGGGAAGAACAGGACTCCCTTTTCCACTAGCAGCTCACATTAAGATCATTCTAAGCTGACTAAGAAACACATTAGCTACTGAACTGTAAAATTTTAACAGAAAACGTGCCTGGCAGCAATGCCAGTGTGGTTCCCTTTCACTGTCAACCTTTCTGCAACAAGGAGCCTAGTTTCCACCAAGACAAGCAAGGAAGACAAATTTGGGTGGGCTTTTTTACTTGATAACCTTGGGGGCTTTTTAAGAGTTTTTTCTGAAGTAATGAAAAGGTCTGATTTCCATCACTTCTGTCCTCATGAGCAGATTACCCACCACTTTTCGCTGTACCATCACAAGCAAAGCCCCAACTTACAAACATTTAAAATAGAAAGGAGAGGGTGGCATACCAGATGCTGTCTACACTGACAGTGACATCGCATAAAAATTGCAGTGAGCACTTATAGGTGCCCCATGGGCAAAGTCCACTGGCTGGCACTGTGCTCCTCTGGAAGTGTCCCTGAAGTGTGGTCGCTGACTGTGATAAATCACTGGAGCCACAACTAAGCACAGTACATCTGTCTGAAAACCCCCAAAATCCTGGGATGCTTCCTGGCACCTTCTCTTCCTCCTCAGTGGAATTACACCAATATTTGGTCACTGATCTACTGGCAGTCCTCAGGCAAGTAACTTTTCCATCCCTTTTCCAGGCTGAAATTAGATATTGACTAAAAGAGGCCAGGCAGAAGGAATAAAATCCTATGGAAAACAGTATGTGCACACCCATGCCTGCTTGAATCAGATGAGGGCTTGGGGTCAATTTGCCTCATGGCCATACAAAAGGTCGTGGCAAGAGTGCTCCCACACAGGAGCAGCAAGAAATTGGCAATTATTTCAGCTGGGACCACCAGTGAACTTTTGATGAACTCGACACCAGTTCATGTAGTTGTAAAAGGCACCTGAAAGGTAACTGGTGAGAATGCAATGCAAAACTCCACACCAAGAACGGAAGAAGTGAAATTGGAAAGAAACTTGGGCAGCAGGAGAAAGCAAGGCAGTAAGGCCATGAGCAATTGGGAAAGTAAAACATTCTGTCGGTGTGTTCAGGAAAAGTGGAAGTCGACCAAAAATATAATGGAAATCCTGTAAGGACCACATGACTAAGGAGAGAATGGCAATGCAGCCACAATGTGCCTGATTAGAAAACTGCAGAAATCTGACAAAATACGCAATCCTTTTCATACCCAGCCAACCACTGAGCCACAGGTAAACAAATATGTAGAGGATTTCACAAACCCCTCGAGTATTTTCTTGGTTTAAAATTATATTAAATATGGGCTCAGTAGCTTGGGATACTGTTCAAAATAACAAACAAATGCAACCACAATGGGTTGTGTGAGTGACTGCCCTTAGCACTGAGGAAATCTTACTAGCTTGAAGGTGAAAATTAAGTCAACAAAGTCAACAAATAAAATAAATGCATCTTTTATCACACCATTACCAAGGGAAGACAATGCCAAAAGGCAGAACTAGAGATGCTTCTCCTGAGGCCTTGCTGGCAAAACAAGACTGCCCCAATTTAATTTTTGTTAAATCAGTTCAAATCCACGTGGACTGTTATGGGTTAACAGTAGGTTAAACCAGTGCCTTGTTGACAGATAAATCAAAAAGACAGCCTGTCCATACAGCCTCTTGTGCCAGTTTAACTTCATTAATTTAAAAGCTGCATCCTAATTTATCTTAACATAAGCCATCTAAAAATCTCAGCAAAGCACCACCACTAAGACTTGAATGATTCTGGATCAGGAAATCCAAAATCCCTTTTAAAGCTATACCAGATTCCAGCCAACCTACCCCACAACCTGCTATTTTCTGTGGTGGTTTCCTACTGCATGGACAGAGGGAGATTTTGCCTTTAGAAGAAATTTAAGCTGCAATTCCATCTCCAAATATTCAAATTATACACTTTGGAAAAGGTAATGACTCCAACTTCACATTTTCTATATGGGCAGTATTAAAACCATACCAAACAGAGACATCCCTGATCTAATACAGGGTTCAAAATCTAAGTATGATTTTGCCAAACATGTTAATCTATATTTTTGTGCATTCACCTGGGCTCTCTCCCTACCCACAAGGGACTCCTCATAGCCAGGCAGCTTCAAATGTGTTCCAACACTTCCATGCATCATTGTTACATAAATCTGCAAGATCAGAAGCTACACTAGAAATAACTGGGTCACTAACAGTATCTCTCTTCACTGAGTGACCTTAGACAGCCTGACATGACTGATGTGGTTAAGAATGCTTTAAGCTACATAAAATTAAACTATATAGGTATGTTTTACTTATTCAATGTTTTATTCAACATTTTACTTATTCAATGTTTTATACATACATATACATGCACACACACATGCACATATACATATGCATGTTATCTGCAGTGAAAAGCCATGATTGCAGACAAACATCCCAAATATGAATAGCTGATTTTTAGATTACTATAATAAGCTTAGCAGAAGGTATTTCATAATTTAATGAGATAATAAACTGTCATAATTAACTGCCTTTTACATACCTTTCCCCTTCCCCAAGGGGAAAGAAAAGCAAAAATCAAAACTAAACACTCCTCCAGACTTAGAAACCCATGCTACCACAATTGGTGAGCCAAACACTGTAATGCCTACAAAATATGGTTCTGAGAGAACTCAGAGGTTCAGACCATTTCAGGCTTTAGCCCTTTAAGGAAGGTTTTCTAAATCCAAAAGAAACCAGTGGAATGCCAACACCCTCAAAGTGCAGATGCAAAGCAAAGCAGCTGTTGTAGCTCACACATTCACTCAGCACTGGAGTGTTAAATTAATGACTACTCAGTTTGACTGAGCAGCTTCTTTGGAAGGATTCAGCAGACAATTATTACATACAATCATTTCCCTGAAGAAAGGAGGTTTTAGGGGGAAAACCAGAAGGAGAGGGGTGGAAGAAGAAGGAAAAGAAGGATACTGAGCTTTATCATCTTCTACAAGCCAAATGCAGCAGAGATGATCTGTGGTGTCAATCCCCACCACAGTGGCCATGAGGTTCCCTGAGTCAGTGAACGAGCAACAAGTCAAGGCAGCTCTACCTCTACACCCCTCTCTCAGCAGATAAGAGAGAATTCTCTAAAAGTATTTCTTGGCAAGGTTTTAATGTTCTGCATTCCACTCAATGGCGGAAAATCATGCTCAAGGATCTGTCTTTGGAACAGCTACAGCTGACCCAGAACATCAACCTCCCCCATCTAGAGAGATGCCATGAAAAGTGAGATAGTGAAAAGTCAGGATTTATCGTTATTTAAATGAATCATTTGAATTCTACTACAAAACAAGGTGGTACTCTCCCCTCCATTGACTTACATGCTTCTAGACAAGAAATATGAATAAAAACTATGGCACCTCAATTTACACAATCTCAGAAACAACTGGGGGGGGGGGGG
>VXBC01006933.1:12485-125013 GCA_013399945.1 Ploceus nigricollis | reverse complement strand
TATATATTTTTTTTTATATATATTAATTGCTTTTTCTTAACGTTTCAGGTTCTTTGAGTATATATTGCTCTACAAAGATGCGGTGATGTTTCAGATTGAACAAGTTACAAAGCTTTGTTCAAAGATTGCTCTGACAGAGCCATGGGATCCATATGATATCCCTGCCAATTCAACTTATGAAGATCAGTACTACATTGGGGGACCTGGAGATGAAGTTTTGGTACAGGAATGGTCTGACAGAAAACCAGCCAGGAAATGTATGTACATGCTTTTGTTTTATTTTAATAATAATCAATGTCTCTGCTGCACAGGGAAAAATAAAATTATTCGTGTTTCACCCCGGCTTTCCATATTTCTATAGAGTTCTCTGGAAGAAGCAATGAAAATGCCCTGTGCACAGAATATCATTTTAATAACAATGTGGGTTTTAGAAGAATTTCATATTTGAGCAGGATTAAATATGTTCAGGGGACTTGATTGTGTTGTATTTGGTGTCATACAGGGTTTGGCATGGAGCAGCATCATTTCGTGTCTGAATCTGGCAGCCTGTATCCAAAATTTATCTAGAGAAGAATTGGTACTATAATTAGGGGCACACTCAAACTAGAGTCTGTGTAACAGAAACAGAGCAGGTGTCAGTGTTTGTCTACACATGGTTCTGCAGCCACTGAAATCTTTAATATACGCCTAAATTTTGTTGTCCTCTGTACTGGTAAGAAATATCTGCTCGCAAGGCTTAGTTCTGCACTTGGCAACTGAACACTTGCATCACAGAAGAAAGGAGGCTGAATTTTCCAATGTATAGTATGCTAGATTTTGAATGTGCAGAAATTTATTAGCACTTTGGCTTCAGTTTCATCTATGGTTTATTGATGACCCAGACAACTATAAAAATAATTTTAAAACCTCCATGAAATTTATGGGACTATTCAGCTAATGCAATACTTCTGGTTATGGACATCTAATATATAGGCTGGTTATGATCTTGAGCATTAAGCCAGAGGAAAATATTTCTTTCTTGAATAAAAGCAGAAAAAATGAAGTAGAGAATGAAGGATAAGATCATTAGACCCCTGTAACTAGGTTGATATATCCTCTGGTGTTCTGCAAGAGGCAAATTATCACTCACTCCAGTAATTTTTTATTTTCAGATCTGATATTTTTGGAATTTTTGTGGAACTTTATATCCAGATACATTCAATTAATGATGTGTGGTTTTTATCCTGTATTATTTTGCATCTCCAGTGCTTTCCTGTATGATCATTCATAAACATAATGTCTGAAAGTTACCTATCTACCTATATACCCTTCAGCTAGTATTGGTTTGAATTGTAAAAACTACATTTCTTTTACAATTATAAAAGTTTTAGGGGAGATACAGGCTAATTTGGTAGCATCATATTTAACCATGATTTTTATTCTAAATTCTGAGAGAAGACTTGTTCAGTAAAAGGTTGCCTCCATTTCTGTGTACTCAAAACCATATTAATTAAGGTCAGAATGTTTTTGGTATGTTAGCATGCTCAAAAGAGATATATTCAGATATTGCTTAGCTTGCCACCCTTTATTTGAATACAGTATAAGTGTGTTTCATGTCACCATTTATTTATTTCTGGTAATGTGGTTGTGCTACAGCCCATGACACAAAACTGCAAGTACTGAAAATAAGTGTGTGTGATTACTGCTGGGTGGGAGAAAATAAATGTTCTTGGGACTAGAAAAATTTGTTACAGGCATTCCTCAGAGGAACTGATTTATGATCACAGTAGGTAATTCTAACATCATGAGTTTCTGCTATCAAGAGATCCGAAATGCGTAAAACAACGGAATGGAGTATGATTGAAGGGGTAAAGAATGATCACAGAAGGTGTCTGTGAGGTTAATAAAAGAGAGGTAAAAGCAAAGGGCATTCAAAGGACACCACTTCAATGGTATTACTGCCACTGCCTAAACAGCATAGTGGAAAAGGTAGAGGTGAGGACAGAGAACAGAGGGGAAATAGAGCAAGGGAGCGCCTCTGAGGTTAGCACACTCTGGAATTAAACTGAAATTTAAAAAGGGACACAGATTTACTGCATTACATTCCGGAGGAGATCAGCGTTGAGTGTAGTCTTGAGATAATTAACATCTAGAAGTGTTTGAAAGTAATAGAAATTTAAAAAAATAAAGTTATAATGAGAATCTGAATAGACAATGTTAAACAGAAGCAATGAGTTAAAAGAGACTGACATCATCATGACCGATTGATCTTGTCTTGTCACCTAAAGTAGTCACATTTCTGGTTGGTTGCAGTGGAATCCTGGGTCGGCGTTTACACTGTCAAAGACTGTTACCCAGTACAGGAAACCTACACCAAGAACTACAGCGTGACGACCTCCACTCGCTTCTTTGACATCCACCCGGGCATCGCAGACCCCTCCGTGTTCACCCCACCCAGCACCTGCCAGACAGCCCAGCTGATGAGGATGAAAGATGAATGCTGAGTATGGACACTGGCTGCCCTGGGCAAACACGTATTAGCCAAGAGGATGGTTATTAGTAGTCAGTTGTTGACATCTAAGCTGGTTTTCCAAGCTAATTGCTCTCTTTGGAATTTGTAAGTTTTCACTTGAGAGAGACTATAAGCATATAACTGAGTAAAATATATAAAACAAAAGATATCTTTTGATCACAATCTGCTCGTTGATGCACTTGCAGTATTATATAGTTACCATTAAGATAATATTTCTAGATACTATTTATTTAAGGTTGATTTTCCTTTTGCAAAAATTTAATTATTTATTTTTTCAAGAAGACAAAGCATAGGCAGACAGCAGCAATGGTACTGTCTAGAAGAAAAAGCTATATTTTGTTGTCATTGTTGTTGTTACTTCTGGAGACTTGAAAGGAAAGATGATCTGCATAAAACCTCATCCCTAAGTGAAAAATATAATTTTAAATGATACACATCAAAATTGTGTAAATTTGTTATTTTGGTTTTAATTTGCTTTATGTTCTGTTTTGGTTGTGGTTTTTTTTTTTCTTTCTGCTCTTCAGGAAGCTGGTAGTCAATTTTTGAGCTAAGTTTTGTTCTTTCTGAAAAGAAACTTGGAGTAGCTTTATTCATGTAATGCTTGCTGACATGCAAAAAATACTTTTCTGTTTCTTGGGAGAATGGTGTGAACGGAAGGGAAGGAGGGAAAGGTACACCTTCGAAAAGAAGTAAGCTGAAGTTTTTTATGCATCTCCCTTTTGGAGAAGGCTTCCAGTAGGCTGTGATGAGACAATTTTCAGTCACATGTTACTTCAGCACTCACTTTTCAAGGCAATACTATTTTTAACCTATGGAAAGGGATTAAACGGTACTACACTAAACGGCTTTAATGTTTTGTAACTACTTTCAACAGTCTTTACTCAGGGTGTGGAAGCACCTTCATAATTCCAGAGAGGGCTGAAAAAAGAAAATCTGTTCTTTGTGCATAGTTAGGAAAGGCTGAATCAGCGTTCACCCAGTTCCTGGTGGTCGGGACGGAGAGAAAGACAGAGCCTGTGACCTGTGTAGAGAGGCAGGAGGGAGGAATGGGAGGCACAGATTTTAGATGTGTGGTGTGGCAGCGAGGCACTACAGTCTAAGTAGATCCATTGATGCCTGTTTTATTTGCTGTTTCATCAGCATCTCAACCTTATTGTCTCCATATAACCAAAAAAGTGCAGGAGTGCATGTATTTTACATTAGAAAGTTCAAACCAAACCTTCATCTACCTTTGATACTCTCAGAAGTGTGATGGGTTTTGCACGTTTACCAAATGAGATTAACTGGTTTATTCTGTAAGGTGTACATTTTATTTACTACTTGCAAAAAAATTTAAAGACAGATTCTTGTCCTCTTACACATGTTGGGTAGTTGTTTGCTTCAGAAGTCATCTGGCTGTAAACGGATGTAAACACTGGGGAGTTTGGTGTCTCCAGAGGAGAGATGGTGGGCAGGCTTTTAGTGCTCTATATACTCATAGCTTTTTGTACGTAAGCAAGTGGGACAGTGGTTGCTTTTCTTTCACAGTTGTGGTCACAATGGCATTTTACTTTGCCCCATGCCTAATGAAAGCACATATACATACTGGTTAAATTTTAGCTAGTTCATTAAAAATTTCTCTTGGAGAGGGCCATTTCACTGAAATACGCTAGTGGAAAGAAGGATTGGGTTTCCTTGAATTTAGAGTGCATTTGTTCTGTACTCGCCTTCTGTATTTTTTGTGTGACACTCTAAATGCTAACTGCATATTGTTCTCATTAGGACAACGATTAGCATGCATTTCTTAATATGTGTCCTGTTAGAATCTGGAAAATATAATAAATCTGGCTAGCAAGCATGAAGCTGTGGTACTGAATCGTTTGGGATGGCTTTGTTGCGGTCAAGCAGATAGCTCGGTAATCAGGGTGTCTGTATTATGTTTTGCTGACAGTGATACAGTTTCTAGCAATAGCATTAGGTGTTCCTTTAAATATGAATTTGCAAATTTGAAAAAGTCTGGTACACAAAAGTGCTTTAAAAATTTTGCCCTGACTTGCAGGGCAATTTTATATGGCTAAATATGTTCCTCTAAACCATTGCTGTTGTCTTTGTATTTATACTCTACAGATCTAATGCAGAGAGTTGTCAAAGAAATATCAAGCAGCAAAATTTAGGATTACGTATTTTGAATTAGCCACAAACCAAATATGAAGCACAATATGCGTATGCCTGGTTTGTTATCTTTGTTATGATGTGCTTTGGTTTATTGTCGTGTACCACAAGAGACATCTTGTCTTTAGGCAACTCCACCAGTGACTCAGTGAGAAGGAGCATAAAAGGAATATAAGGTAGCTGTGTAGTATGTTGCCACAATTGAATAAAAATGGGGGGTTCATATGTCTGATAGTCTGGGAAACTTGTTTATCACAGCTACTTGGGGAGAAATTAATAATAAATTGGTATGTACATGAGTTGTATTGTATTCTGTGGGGTTACAGCAACAGAACCTGGTAGCTGGATAGTCTGTGAGGCAAAGCTGATTTTGTGAGATTTCCAGTGTTTCCTGGCTTCAGCTGGGCCAGAAATAGTGCAAACATAGATGTGCCTGCCATATTTTTGTGTTTCTGCTTGGAGTCTTCGCTGAAAGCAGGATGTGTAGAAGCACAACATTGTTTAATTTAAAGTTAACCAAACATTCCTGAACCTCAAAGAAAGGTTTAGTTTGAGTTTGGGGAGGAGATCTGGCCATTTGGTTCAGTTCCTATTTTAACAGTTTGCTTAACTCTAGTATTAGGGACAGATTTTGTTGCCTCAAGCCATGCTGGACACCATGGAAGTGCTGCCATTTACCAGGGAATGCCAACTTTCATGAAGAACATAGGAAGAAACACAATAATCCATTGTCAAAGTCAATTTTAGTCAAGAAATCTCTTAACAGTATGACATTCTTATTTTGGGACATTAACAAAATCAGTGTATTTCTCACCTTGAAGTTAATTACATTTTAGTGCTTACACTTACTCCTTGCAAACTTGCATCTCTTTTCCCACCACCCTTTACTTCATAACATCAATGAAGTCCACTTCCAAACAGTGTTTGCAACCTTCACTTGCATTTATTTCAGTAGGAGTTGAGCATCTAAATACCTGATGGATCTGAGCTGTACTTGACCTATTCATTTTGTCAGCAGTTCTATCTCAAGGGCAAGGGCAGTGCCAGCCATATGTGGGCAACATACACTGAACTACATGTGGGTGTCCAACAGAAGGATCAGAGTTGGCTCATGTGCAATTTCTGCTGTCCCAAAATACCAGTCCCCAAATACCAGTTGATGAGAGGTCTTGGCATGTCTGTTGTATCACATCCTGCATCTTCTGCATCCTTGGCCACAAACTGATGCTGGAGGCAAACTGATGCAGGATGCTCCCATGTGACAGAAAGGCACATCACAAGATCATCAGTAGCTGACTCCCTAATTATAAGGAATAAAGATTTCAAAAGGGCGCCCATGCAAATAGACAGAAGTCCCTGACTATAAAGATCTGGAGGTCACAGTCTTTCCAGGAGGCTGCATGTATGGCATGGAGTCAGACACTTAGATATTTAGTCATCACATCTGCACTTAGGCATAGGAACAAATGGAGCAAGCTTGGAAAACTTTTTAAACAATCCTGAGGACTTAGTGCTTTGTAAGGGGAGAGGAAAAAAATTATGATCCAATCAGTAGTCCCGGAAAACTGTCAGAAATGTAGGACAAGGTGCTGCTCTGAAGATGCTAGTGAAAATTTCCAAACACTACTTTGATTCAGCACGTTTCAGGGTAAAGATCCATGTGGTTTGGTATGGCTATTTCAGCACAGAGCCCGAAACTGCATCCTGAATGAAGTGATGCACATAGCTGCAGTATGATATTTTGTTTGAAACAAAGACAAATAGCCCAGCACTGTCCATTTTGCAGGTGTGAGTGCATGACTGATGACCTGCGTGTTTATCTACAAGAATGTGTGTGCCTTTAAAAGAACGCTGCCTGCAGCCTTTGAAGACTGAAGAATTAATCTTCTCACCACTACATCCATAGGAATCTACTTTGGACTCCTTTCTTTCCCACCCTGCAAGGTGGGAACAATAATTCTGCTTTCCACCTGCTCTTGCCTTCCTGTTTCTGATAACTCGGCCAACATCACTGCCTCCACCACTGGGGCCCTCGGAGGCCTAGAGGCACTGGGGCAGTAGCACCAATGTCATGGAGGGTTCCCAGCCCTTGCCTTACAGCGTGGAATAAAATTACGTGTGTGTGTGTGTGTGTGTGTTACACGTCTGGCCGTCTGTGCCCCTGCGCGCTTGCTCCATGCACGGGGGTGTTGCTCATGCCCTCAGCACCCAGCCGTCACCATTAATTGGGCTCAGCTCAGGCTTCCATGACGCTGGGCAAAGGGGCTCATGAGCAAAAGGGAAGGAGAGGAAATGAAAGGAAAACCTGCTGGGCTCACCCTGCTCCCCGCCAAGGTTTTTCCCACACTTGTCCAGGGCTGATAAACAGCTTTGACGTTCCTGAAACAGCAGTAGCTGAGTTGCCAGCTCTACGTCACAGCCCATGTCACACTGAAGGAGAGGGTTGAGTTTCACCCTCTGCACTAAAATTATCCTTCAGGCTACACCAGTGACTCAGTTTTGTTTTCCATGGAGAATGCATGCCTGCTCCCATCATCTTTGCCACTGCCATCCCAGCCTGTCTGGCAGGATTTGCCTCCTGCCCCAGTCCAGCAGTCTGTGACAGCCTCTGTGTGGCCAGACAGTGCCCTTCAGCCTGTCCCCACTGTCCCATCTTCATTCTTCAGATCTGTCAGGGACCTCACTGTACCCACACACAGGCCAGGCAGGTCTTCTCCACTTTCCTATGGGGCTTTTAAAGTTGTGAGAAGAGCCCTTCCTATCTTCCCATTGCCATGCCATTTTGAAATTAATTTTTTACGTGGTTTCTTCTTCTTTTCCTTTTTTTCTGTATGTGAGCTGCTTCTGTTAATTTGATGGGATGATTTTTCATATGAATGTTGAGTTTGGGGCTTTTTTACCACAGACTTGGTACCAGGTAGCAACCCTTGTTTATTGCTGCAATACCTCATAATCAGTGACTTGTATAAAGAAGGACATTCTTGATGTTGGCAGCAGTTTGCACTGGCAAGAGCACAGGAGGTGGAAATGCTGAAAGTAATGACAAGTGACAGCAGGGATACCCTTAGTGGTGGCCCAAGTGACTACCAACTATGATGACTGTTAAAACTCTGGGCTCTGCAGAATCTGTAGACACTTAACCTGAGGAAATACACCACATCTCTCCAAAGGAGATGGGGGACTATGCTGGGCAGTCCACATTGCTTTTGCTTTATTAAAGTAAGATGCTGTACTAAATCCTGTATGCATGACCATAATCCATTCTTGAGAAGTTGCTTCATAGAGAGACAGAAAACAAGATGTTTTCTCCTAGCGTTCTTCTACAGAAATGATGTAAAAGTTATTTTCAAAAAATGTTGACTTTTGAATTAAAGAAATTGTATTTAGAAAGCTCCAAAGGTTTCTCGTGGAACAAATGCTGTATCTATAAAGCAATATATAGCTTTAATATAAAGTTTTTTAGCCTTAGACCTTCTACTTTAAAGTAAATAAATAACACAGCTTGTCAGAAGGACTAAACTCTGAATAATTCCTCTCAGCTGGCATTCAGCTTTGGAAGAAGCTGCTTCTGTTGTAGGCTTGAAGAGGAGCTGCTCTTGCCTAAAGCTGGCTACTTTTGCAACCATACAAATTCAGCTAATTAAAGACATTGCCTCTTCCTGCAGACCCAGTCCTGTCAAAGGAGTTGGGTTTCTTTGCTTGTGTATTGGCTCAGTACTCTGCAGATTTCCAAAGAAATATGATGTTTTATGCCAGCACAGGATGTGTTCTGAACCTTTTGTTTTGTCAAATGCGCTTGCTTGAACACAGAGGAGGCTACGAGAAGCAGGCAGTGTCCCTTACCACAGGAGAAACCTTACCCAAACTGAAGATATTTTTCCCTGTTTCCAGCCTGCTAGGACATCCTAGATGGGAAATCTCATTCAGAAATTTGTAAAATTCATGTTTCATGTAGGTGAGAAGGGAAGAAAAACAGCAATAATAGAGCAAGGTGAAAAAAGAAATTATGAAAATTAAAGTATACCGAGAGAGTGGTAGCCCAAAAAAACCAGTCAACCACACCCCAAAGAAAAGGCGGGGGGGAGAGGGGGAAGAAAGGAAGATGGAGAACCATGTTTGCCTGCCCCTTCTCAGCCTGTTTTATGAATTTATAGAAAGGACATTAATTATGGGGGACCAAATCCATATCCAATGATTCCTAAACATCAGCATTTCTTCTTGGGCAATACAAGTCCCTGAAAGACCTCACCAATCTGAGAGAGCACTCATGGGGTTTGCTCACACAGATGCTGTTCACTCAGTGTCTGAGGGCCCTATAGGGACCAGTGCATGTCTTTTGGGTGCCCTGCAAGAGGAAGGAGGCCTTGGATGGATTTGACCTTTCACGCTTGCTTTAGGGAAGTACCAAATATTTGCACCTCCCACTGAAGTGAATAGATTAGGGGTGAAATAATCTCTAGCTGGAGGAAATAAACAGTCAGCACTTAGGACTCTGTTCTTTCAATTCCAAGAAAAGTTTTCTTAACAGAGCTGCTGAATTTGGACATTGAAAGCGCCCAACTCCCTTCCATTTAATTTCCACCTTGCGCTAGCTCACGCTGCCAAAATGATATTGCCCTTATTTGTTCCAACAGTCTCACTCTTACAGATGTGGATGAAAAGGACTGATGGTCCCCATGGGAAACATTAGGAGTAATAATCAGAGGATGAAGTCCAGAATAAAGCAAGGCAGGACAAGTTCCCATACACCTGCTGCCTCTCCCATCACTGAGCCACCTGCGTTGGACTTGTGAAACAGGCAATGGCAAAAGCTAAGCCACAGGAAGCAAAGCATTATTGTGCTTCAAAGGCTGGGGCTCAATGTTGCCTATATTAGAGCACCTCTAGCATGATGTCATATGTGTTGCTCACTAACAAAATCTCTCCATCCAGAAGATCTTTTTAAACAGCAGAAGAAAATGTTGGATATTGCATTGATGGGGAAACATGTCCTTGCCAGCCAAAAGCACCAGGCAAGGGCGGCCAAGCACAATATATCATTGAAACTTCCTCCTTTATTTCTACAGCAGCTGCCTGAAACATGGCTGGCAAAGGGCTGTAGAGGAGGGAGACATACGTGGTGTGTGTTTGGTCAGGTGCCTTGAGCACTACAGTGAACTTTGGGCCACCTGAACCCGAGGGCGTGAGCAGAATCACGGCACTCCAGTGCTGTAAACAGCACTTGCTTTGTACGGAAAAACTCACACTGAAGTGCCCTGCTGTGTAACAGCAGCCCTTAGCAAAATGTTTGGGATGAGACATAAACCTCACATCAGGCCATCAAGGACAGTAGTTAAAAACTAAAGTAAAAGAAAAAAGCCAAGTCTCTCTTGCACTTCCAAAAAAAATTCCATCCGCAGCGGCCAAAAGATGTGACTATATTTTTATTTTGATGTGGCACTCAGTGCCAATTATATAGGAAGTTGTTACTTCCAGTCTGGATTATTGCTAGATACAGCACAGGATGGGAATGCAAATAGTACAGCCAGAGCTAATTGGTTCAGGATGTGCTAGTTCAGCATCCATTTGAGTGTGGCCACTTTGACAAGGCCCTGAGACAGCTCCAGGCTGAGGGATAATAGGGTTTAGACATCTTCTGGGAGGTGTTGACCATCCTGTGAGACAACAATACAGATCTTAGGCACATACCTACATGCCTAGAGAATAGCCTGTACTGGTGCTGAGATCAGGAAGGAATTTTCCTGTGGGACAGATTAGCACAGTTTTCTGTGGCTTTTTGGCCTTCCTCTGCAGCATCAAGCATGACCACAGGTCAGGGCTTCTAGGGTCCCTTTTGGCCAGGTTGCTGCCTGCTGCTCATGCCCCATGAAGCTGACCCTCATGCCCCACATCTGGGGAAAGACAACTTTTTAGGATCTGAGGGTGGCCCCCAGGGGTTGCTTCTTGTCCTGTGTGTAATTGAGCAAAGCCCCTTGCCAGGGCTCCGCTGGGTCTTTCCGACTCTGTTCCTGCCTGCTGCACTTGTGCTTCCAAGGCACCACACGTGCCCTGGCTCTCTCTGGCCCATTGTAAACCTGGAGTGGGAGTGAGCTCTGCTCTTCCCTTGGCTCCATTTCTCCAGGGGTTCTTGCTTGTGCAAAACAGCCTGTGCTTGGAAGGGCTGCAGGCTTGCAGCCCCATGAGGAGCTGCCACTTTTCAGCATTCCACATGGGCAATACAAGCACCAGGCAGGCACAGGAGTGCTTTTCATGCATCACTGTTGGGGAAGATGAAATAGGGAAGCCTTACTGTTTAGTAAATGATTTTGAGAATGTAGAAGCTAGAAGCAAGATTGAAATGAAAGCAAGTTTTGAGATACCAAACCATAGTAACTAAACAACCAGAAAACAATAGTATAGCCTGCTGAAGGTAATCTCCCTTTGATTAGACAATACCCTCTTACTTNTCAACCCGACTTCAGAGATCTCTTGTCTCCAACCGTCCTGGACACCAGCGATCCCCGCATATCACTACTCAAGAACCACAGCAGAGAATGTTTTGGGAGGCAAAAAGTGTGGTTCGTGTGTTATCAAGATGTGTCATAATTTGGAAAATACCAAGCATTACTCCTTTTCTGTGTGACTAACCATTCCTTATTCTTGCTTTTCAGGAAACATGCCTCTTCTGACCTGTATTCATAAACCCAAATTGTTTCAACTTTTACATCCAAAGTAATAAATGACTTTGGTTATTGTTCTTCCTCCTCAAAGGCTAAAAATCAAAATAACTTTAAAACAGAGAAAAAAATAAAGTAGGAATGTTTGGGGGTTGGATTTTTTGAATGCCAAAATACAAATTCATACATAAAAAACACATTACCAAACAGAGAAAATCACATTCTTAAAACTTTTGAGTTTTTTATTTTCCTAGAAAGAGCCATCTTTGTGCATCAGTCAGTTATCTACTTTCCTGTTTCTGGTAAAGGTTAATACTTTTTGGATAATTTTCAGGGTTTTTTTCAATATCAGTTACGTATTTTCAAGACTGTTGTGTTATCTGTGGCTTGACCCAGTGTCTGGGTCTCTCGTTTGAAGGAAACTGGGTTCACCTGGCACCACTTCTTTTGGCTCCAGGCAGTTCCATTGTTTGGGTTATTCTATATGGCAGGCTCCAGGAAGTATGTGTGGTCAAACGAAATATGTCCTGTGACGGAATGATGTTTATAGACCATCTTGTTCACTCTCTCCAGAGAGAGCCTGGGTGCAAGACACTCGTGAGGAAGATAAACAGCCCATAATTCAGAATATTCCAAGAAACTCTATGGGTAAACTTGCCTGGAGAGGTGGAGTTCATAGCAACTGTGCTGAATACAAATTGTGCCATTAACTCTGTGCCATAAGAGACATGTGAGTGAGACAGAAATCTGTTCTCTCCGCTCAGTCCCACCAGCAAATGGCTCTCCATAAGATGTAGGGGATTTGCAAAATTCTGGCTCCAACTTTGCCAGACTTCAAGTGATGGTTTTTCAAGATAAACTGAGATTGCATTAACCTGCTCCTGGCTACACCTGCACATTGTGGTAATGCTTGTGAACATCTGCCTTGAAAGAGAGTCAGAAACATAAATTAAAATCCTGTTTCCAGATATATCCTTTCTGTTGGAAGCAGCTTTTTAGCCATTCCCACACATGCTGGCACTGGGTACCCTCTGTACTTCCCCTTCTCATGAAGCTGCAGAGAGCAGTGAGGTTGCCTCAGCCTCCTTCTCTCCAAACTAGATTAAGCCCCCGTCCTCAGCTGCTCCTCAGAGGACATGGCTTCCAGCTCTTTCACCATTTTCTTGTCCTCCTCTGGACACATTCAAGGACCTTCACATCCTTGTTAAATTTTGGGACACCTAATACTCAAGATGACCCTGCACCAGTGCTAAATACAGCAGGACAATCACCCCTTTTGACCAGCTGGTTGTGGTGTATTTGGGGCATCCCGAGATGACTTTGCCACTGCTGACTTGTATTGAGCCTGCTGTCAGCCGGCAGCCCCAGACCCTTCCTGTGGGGCTACTCTCCAGCCATGCTACTCCCAATTCATACTTGTGGAAAGTATTTCTTCATCCCAACATTTGTTCTTGCTCTTTCATGACACTGATGATTGCTCAGTGCTCCAATCTATTCAGATCCCTCTGCAAGGCCTCTTGTCCCTTAAGAGAGTCAACAGCACATTCCAGTTTAGCATCATCGGCATACTCCCAACTCCTGTCTCCAGATCATTGACAAATATATTGAACAGAACTGTCCCTAGAACTGAGCCCTGAGGAAGAATGCTGGTAACTGGCCTCCAGCCAGATTACCTACAACCTTTTGAGCCCTGCTCTTCACTCAGTTCTTCACCCACTGAACCACCACTGTGCCTGCTCACTTCACGGTCGGATGGCTTGTCTAGAAGAATGTCGTGAGGGACAGAATCAAAAGCCTTAATAAAATGAAATCCAGAAAAATCTTCCTCTGCTGCCTTCCCTTCATCCTGTAAGGATAAGGTGGGTGACCTTATGCTAGAAGAATATTAAATAAGTTATGCAGGACTTTCTCTTTGTGAACCCATGTTATCTGTGCCTGATGATTGCCTTGTCCTCTAAAGGCCTATCAGTAGCACACAGTATTATGTTCTCTGTAATTTTCCCAGGCGCTGAGGCTGGGCTAACAGGTCTGTAGTTTCCAAGGTTTCCCTCATGCTCGTGTAAACTGGAATAACACTGTCTTCCTTACTGTTCCTGCAATAGAGCAGGAACCTCTACTGCATAAAACCACGAGGTTCCATCACCATACTTGCTGAGGTAGCATAATTGGCCAACTGCACTACAAAAAGTGTGCTTGAGAATGCCTAAAAATTCTTGCTCAATGGTTGTAATGGCACTATCCTTGTAATACAGCCTTCTGTGAAGAACATCTGGACAACTGCATCATCTAATCTTTTAGAAAGCTGAAAGCCTAAACTTTCTGTGAGTTTATGCAAGTGTGGTGTCAAGGTCAGTGGGAGATATACTCAGAAAGTCCACTTTTTATTTTGCTGGCAGACAATGAAAGATTAGTCTCACCCTTTGCACAGCGTCAGATAACAGAAATAAAGTATTCAGCTTCAGATCAGACTTTCAGCGACATTATTCTGGCAAGTATGACAGGAAAGCAGATATCCCAGTAAATAGTTCAAGATTGATATTGCAATGTTCAGTAGCAGGGGCATCAATGGCTCTGTAATCTGCAGCTGGGCATGAAGGAGCATCATGACAGTCTATCAAATATCTTTTGATAGTATGACAATGTATTTGGGCTCCTTATTTGTTCATTGTTCATTGCATTTTTTAAATACTTCTTGTGAAATTTCTTAATGAAAGACTGGAAAACTCTAAGAAGGAAAATTAGTGTCTGTAATTTATGGCGTTCTCAGAAGAGCACAGGCCAGTTCACTTTATAGCTCCTAGTATTTTATTTCAAGTTATCTACAGTAGATGCAGGGCTCAGCTGCCACTCATTGAAGTTTAAGCTTATACTTTTCTGCCAAAAGTCTTTCCTCCTCTCTCTGCCCTATGGCTGGCCTCTGGTCCAAGCTCTCTCACATCACTTTGTTTTTCCAGTTACTCCATCGTGATGCTTCCATTTTTTGAACTTACTGGCATATTATAAATATTTCCTTTTTGGTACTAAAATGCACTTGATCCCTTTTTAGACAGAAATTGAGAACACCTAACCCCTCACTCTTAATGGCACATTATATTCAATTGTATGTCATGCATTTATGTATAATAGAAGGATAACATATATAATTGCCAAGTCATAAAAACACCGGTTACTATTGGTGTGGTTATTTACTCTTCATTTTACGTGCAATGGTTGTAACACCATGTTTGGAAGTTTCCAACATTACTTCTATAATCATTAGATTAAGCTTTTTCAATCTTACTCATCTCCTGTTCCTATACCTCAAACCCTTTGTTTCAGTCTAACATGAAAAAGGGTTGACATCGGCTCATGAAACTCATTGCTATTTTGATGTTCCTTTGTGGCAAACCCTGACAAGGTTATCTGAGAGTGTGATGTTCTTTACCACTATATAAATCTTAAAATACATTTATTACAAAAAGCTTTTCATTTTGACTTCTGTTATCCTGGTAGGGGTCTTCCTAAGTTAAACATGGCCACTCCAAGAAAGAAGCTTTTCCAGATGGTGTGAGCTCATTTTTGTTCTGCGTTTAGCTTTAGTATTGTTTCCACAGGATCTAAAGATGGGCTGAAGTTAAAAAGCAAGTGTAAGGCTAAATTGCCAGGGAGATGGAGAAGTGTGTTTTCATGAGGTCTATAAATCTACTTGATATATTCTAAAATTACAGATAGCTGCCTTGGCCAGATTTGATGCTAGCAGTCAAGCAACTAAGCACTAATTTTACATTTTTAAACTGTCTTAAAACGGGTTTACATTTCAGTTGGACTCTGGGTGACTCATAGCAATCAGGATGTGCAAAAGACCTTGCTCCAGATCTTCATGCAGTGCAAAACTGTGTCAGTCCACAGCATCCAGTGGAGCTACGCTGGCTGGCACCGAGCAAGTCACTGACTCTTGCATACTATTTCTGTCTGTGAAATCCAGGAAAGCAACCCTCCTGGAGCTGGGCAACTCCAGAGAGCTCCATGGCTCAGCCTGGCTCAGTCTTATCTCCATTTCCACTGACCTCAGCAGTGGAGTGATGGTCAGCTGCCTCTGAAGCAAAATGTGAATCCGTCAACTTTGTTGGTCTGTCCATGCAAGTACCCCAGGAGACATGTGACATGATATGGGGGAAGTGACCTCACAGTTCTGAGCGCTGACATTGGTGCCTCTCTGGCATGATGAAGGCAGGATATTTTCACGTAAGCGATGAACGAGCACGCCCTTGAATTTACTGTCATTTCCTTGTCACCCTGCAAGGCACAGTGGACGCCAGCACCGTCTGCAGTTGCATAAACACACACCGTCAAAGACCTGGAAGTCACACGCTGGCACAGCACACAGGCAGCACTCCTGCTCTTGTAATTAATGAACTCCTGGCAGGAGGCTGCTGGGATCTCAGCAGCCCCCAAAGAGCACATGCCAGACTGCTCAGGGGTGGCGCTCGCTGAGATTAAAGGCTTGGCTCCAGCGAAAAAGAAAGCGGAAGCAAACAGCAGCCTTTTGCCAGTAAGTGCATTTCATAAGGCCAAGGCTCAGTGTTGGTGCTCAGCACAAATTGGATTTTCTTTGCTCATGCTCAGCTCCATGCTTGTCAGCATCGCTCACGGGCTCTGTGATGTTGCCTGGGTGTCCTGTTTGGTGCACAGGGCCCGTGGGTCAAACCTCAGTGCACGTGGTGCACCACAAAGGGTCATCCTGACATGATGAACAGAAAAGCTTTGGCCTCCCAAGCTGTAATGCATGTGTGCAACTCCAAGATGTCCCTGTTGCTTGAGGTATCCATACAGTGTAGATGGTGGCATCCTCTGCTAATAATCTGGATAGTCAGTTCCATTTGGATGAAATTCCTTGAGAGGACTGAAATTGAGGCCACACAGAGTTTTGCAAGGATTCCAAGAGGCAACGTGAACTCAGCTGGGCAAAACTCGGATAATCTACTCGAAAATCCGGAGTGTAATGCTGTGCTAACTCTAGGACATTACGACACCAAGTTCCTCATCTATTCAAGGTAAATGAACTCAAAACAAGACTGAAACCCTCACTGGAGGACTGCAAATGGGCATTTTCAAAGTCAAGCCCAAAGGTTAACCCAAGGCCATCAAGGTAACTCCTTATCAAGCTTTACCTTCCCAGGCAATGACCGTCCATTTTTTTGCCATCGTGACACCCAACATCCAGCATCTCAGTCTGAAATGCTCAGCACCAGACTGCATGGGGTGAGCAGGAAAATGTCCCACTGTGATGCCTTGCCTTTTTGAAAGCTGCTGGAACACAGACAAGGTACAGTGGATTTCATGGAATGTTTTGTTCAAATGAGAATTTCTCTGGCATAAACTCAATGAGTCTTGCTCCTAACCCTTACTTCTTCAGAGCCAGCACAGCTTTGGCCTGCTTTATGCCCCAGTTTCTAACATCTAAGCTCTGGTTGATATTCATTACCCTTAATAATCTTCAATTTTCCAGCACTGGAGATTTCTTACTACTCATTTTAAAGTCACACTAAACATTAAGAAACCAAATCACCTTGCTATTTATGGCTTGAATGATTTATAGTGTTAGAAGTTATGGTTAACCTCTTATTTTCTGACCTTCTTTTCTTATATTTGGAATTTAGGAAGAAACTTTGGACAGGAGTGAATCCTATTTTGATGTGAGAAATGGACGTATGAAAGAGGGCAAAGTGGCACTAGGTAACAAACATATATAACCAAGCAAAAATGGTTTTCTATTTAATTTTGAAAGTAACCCACACATTGAAAAATAACCTATAGCCCAAAACCACTTTGTTCTGTCTTTTGGAGATAACATACGCAAGCAAACCAGCATTTAGGTCAAAGACTTAGTGACTCATTTCGTATCTCTCTAATGAAAATAAACAAAATATTTCAGTTTGTCAGGAATTTTTAAGCTCAGTATCTGTAAAACAAAAAAAACCTCCAAAGTCATAGATTCAGGTTTCTAAATTTTTGTTGTTGTTGTTGCAAGTATTATTGCCTTATACTGCAAATTTTAACAAAAGTTGCTGTGAATTTTCCGTTAAATAGAAGTATCATGAAGTGATTGATTTCCTAGATTTTTTAATCCTCTTTTATCAACTGATTTCTTGGAGTATTATTATTGTTATTAACTGATCTGAAATTCAGACCTGTAAGTCTGTAGCCATGCTTTTCATTTACTTAAATATGGATCAAATACTCCTACAGCTGATGCTAAAATGGGACATCTAGTACTTTGATGAGAAAACAAATGTTTTCTCTTCTACCAAAATCTGAGGAAGCAAATAACATGTTTTGCTAATCTCTGCAGTGTATTGTATTTAAGTGAGAGGGGAAAAATACTTCTGTTCGTTCAAACCACTTTATGAAATTGAACCTTGTCAATGTACAGGAAATGATCTTTTTTAAAAATTGCTAAATGAAACAAACTCAGCTTTCACAATTCAGTTTCTTAAATTCACATTTAAGCACTTTAAGAATATTATCAAAGACTGGTTTATTAAATGTTCAAACCCTGAAAAAAAACCCCAAAAGTTAATATTTCAATTGCCTGTAAATTCTCTTGAAACATAACTTCTGACATTAACTTTCAAAAATTGGAGTCAATACTTTGATAACATTAATCAAAGGAAATAAAGTGCTTTCTGCTGAAAATCCGGAGAGATCCAGCATCAATGCTATAATATTTTCTGTATGAAAGTTACTTTAGAGTATATTTTAGACCCTTTAAGCTTCATTTTTGTTATTCTTCAGATATGTATACAGATAATACTGAGAAAAAAAATCTGTAAGTTCTAATTGCAGAAATAAACAATTACAAAATCATGTTAAATGATATGCTTACTAAACTTATTAATAGATTCAGAGAATTGTTCAGGCTGGAAAAATCTTTCAGATTATTGCATCCAGCCATTAGCATACCTCTGTCAGTTGTTCTGTCTACTATAGTATACCTTGAAAATGAAATTTTCAATTTTTTATTGTGTCTTATGAACTTTTATTTCACACTACAATACCATATATTTTAACTTAAAAGATGCTGAAAAGAGCTGCAAAGCTAAAAAATGGAGAAAGGTCAAATTAGAGTTGCCTTAAAACAAAGAAACTCAGCTTGGAGTTCATGTTTTGTACACTGAGCATTGCCTCACTGAAGTGAAGACTGTAGGATAAATCAAAGAAAGGGGAAGCTGAAGCTAAGGAAATGAGGAACAAAAAAAGAAAGAGAAGAAAACATAGGGGCTCCTGAAAGCAGCAGCTTATGCACTGCAGGTTCCAGTTTATATCTCCTTGAAATGTTCCGTTCCAAAAACACGTATCTCCCAGTGCTGTTAGAGAGTTAGCCAGCAACGTATTGACTCCCAAATATGAGTTATGTCTCTGTCACACTGAAACTTACCGCTAGTTAAAGGTGATGGAAGGTTTATCTGCCTAAATAATGATCCCTATTTGTTCTACTGCAGCTAGACTATGTGCTGAAACCTAATGAAAGCATTGCAAAGGTGTCCATTGATTTTGAAGAGATTTGGATCTGGTCCTGAGGTCTAAAGAGAAAAAACTATTCCTCCTCCCCTTCTTTCCCAGTTCTAAAATAAATGGTGAGTGTGATTGCATGGTCATGCTGGAACACAGATATTGTGGTAACATAATAACAGATAACAGGCATCTTTATGCCTCAGTGCTTTTAGCGTGTGTATCATACCCTAACAAACACAGACACACAGAGCACAGTTCTTGCTCACTTAAATGATTTAATTATTCCTATGTCTCTCATAGCTGACTCATCGTCCTCCTGCATTAGGGTAAGGATAGATTTAGATCAGATATTAGGAAGAAATTCTTTACTGTGAGGGTGGTGGGACACTGGAACCTGTTGCCAGAGAGCCTGTGGGCACCCCATCACTGGAAGTGTTCAAGGCCAGGTTGGATGGGACTTCGAGCAGCCTGGTCTCATGGAAGGTGTCCCTGCCCAAGGTAGGGGGTTGGAATGAGATGATCTTTAATGTCCACTCCAACCTAAAACCATTCTATGATTCTGTGATTGCTTGGCATCACCATCCTACTGCATCTCTCCCTGACAGTTTGATCTCCTGAGGGTGGCCTGTGGGGTGAAGAGAGTCTGTGGCAGCCCTGTTTAGCAACATCCCACTGACAACATAGCAGAAATAGTCTTTACCACAGCTGGATCTGTGTTGCTGTTTGCAATTTGTCTGAAACAAATGACTTCATAGGGGTAAAACTCTTGAACCTCTTTTCCATCCCCTGGTCAGTGCAGGTCACAGACTGGGTTACACGCACACTGCACAGAGACAAAGGAAAATTTTGTCTGGGTGCTCAGAACCTTTTTTAATCTCACCCACACTATAATAACTTGTCCCTGTCTGACAGCACTGCAGGGGCTGGACAGGCTTCCTGCATTGTGCTCCCAGTGTCTCCTGGCTCGGGAAGTGACAACATCTTGAACTAATTTTTTTAAATGGGAGTTGATTTTAAGCAACATATTTTCCAAACTGTTTTTTTAAGTGTAAGTCTAATTATTTTTTTTCTTCTTTTTTTCCTTGTTTTTTTTTTTTTAACCACTTGGCAGAGAAAGGAATTCCATGCAGGACCTTGAATGAGGGACACTCAAGGCAGCCAAAGACATCAGCAACTTCTGCCAGCCACCTCTGGAAAGCAGGAGCATCACTAAAGACTGGATGTAGGCTCCTCCACCAGCGAGCCCTCAGCCGCAGACAGGATCAGTAACCACAGCCCAATCTGCTGCTCTTTCCACAGCAGACGCTTGTCCTTTTCCACATGGCCAGGTATGACACTTCTGGGACAAATTTGGGGGCATTCATCACCAGCGGTGACAGCGTGGGAGACAAGCTGCATCCAAATAAAGGACCACCATGTGTTGGGGCTTCAGTAGAAAGGTCTCGTGTTTACCGTCCTGCACATGCAGGGAGAGATTTTCACTGTATTTTCTCCTCCTCGATGTTAAGAGTCATTTGAAGGGATGTGAAATGGGCAGCCTAAGTTTCATCTTCCCCCACTGCCTTCTCACCTCTGGGCCTCCACTTGTGGAGCTTCCTTGGCACATCATGAGTCTGCACAACAGGGAAGAGGACTTGGCCAGCCCCAGCTGCTTCAGGCTTGTTGGCTTACCTTGCATGGAAAATCCAGGAAGCGCCAAATATCATCCACTGAGGCTGTTTCACCAGCCCCAAAACATCCAAATGTCAAGAAAAATGCTCCCAAATATAATAAGAGTGGGTTAAAGCCCCTAAAATTAGTGTGTTAGATTGTCAGTGGATGTACAATTGTTTCTTTGCAACTCATGGTCAGACACTCCTGCATGTCAAAGAGGACAAGTTTCCCAAAGGGCTTTTCCTTTCCTTAGGCTTGCCTAGGGAAGTGGGGTGGTGAAGGTGCTGCATTTTTTTCCTTGGCCCACACGAGTGGGACGAGACGAGGTCCCATGCCATGCTCAGGGCTATCACCTACTGCAGCGCTTGGGAGGATGAACCCAGATTCTTCACAAAGGCTCAAGTTTTTCTCACTTTGTGAAATTTTCCATCTCCTTCACAGACAGGGTTCTCTGGCTTTAAGCTGGTTTCCATGAGGCTGGATGGGAAAGCTTCACAGCAGCAGGACATTTTATTACTGCCTTTTGTATTTTTCCCAGACAGCATTCCTCTGACCGTGTGCCCACTGTCAATGAGTGTAGTTTTTTCTTTGGTGCTTTGGGTGCTTTTATCTTCCTGAAAAGCCAACTCCTAGGAGTATGACTGGCAGGTAGCTAATATTTAAGCTAATATTTAAGCCAGGACTCACTGCCAAGGACCAATCTCTGTCCAGAGAGGTCTGGATCTTGCCCTGCAGCAGAAGAGCCTTTGCCATGTGGCTCCCTCAAGCAACATGAGCAGCTGGGCGTAGGTCCTGACACCCAGCCTAATCTCTCTGGCTGTCTTCCTGAAGCAAGGGGGAGCTTTTAATCTAGATTTGTGTTTTATCCAAGGACAGGAAACTCATAAGAGGTATAGCCCAGAGAGCATCTTGACTATGGCCAGCTTTCTAGTTCCAGTAAAGTTACAGCCCCACTTTTGCACATTAGTCTTGTGTCAGTCTCATGTCTTAACCTCTCACAATGGGCAAAACTAGGCTGTAGTTAGTTTTAGCACCTCCTCCTCTCCAACAGCTAAGCTAGAAGATGGTTGCTTTAAGAAACATACATTTAGTTGCAGGCTGTAAATTACATATTTTTCGTCATATAGGTTGCTTTACACTGACAGTTTTTGTCCAGATCTGCACAAAACCATTAGTCTGTAAAGGCCTGGGCTTTTTAGGAGTGGGTAAGTTAGGAAACTGGGGAAAGGAAGTTTACCATAAACATCCTTTCATTGCAGCTGAGGTACCAAGCTCAGGTTTCCTACAGTAAAATGTTAACTATGATAACAAAACAATAAACCTTAGATTGGGCTAAGAATTGTATTTAATATTTAGAGATCATGCATAATAATCAAATGGTATTATACCAAAATTTTGCTCTGAGGGACCCTTGTGCCATTGCACCCCAACCCTTTTTAAACTTCAAAACGAAGTGGGCAAAAGGAGCCAAACCAGCAATTTTGTATTAAGAAAGAGGGGGGAAGTTTTTCAGAGGGGCCAAGAAGCAGCTAGTGGCAGGGAGGGCTCAGGCCTTGCTGCATGAGTGTTTCTTATGAAAGAAGCAGGATCAGGAGTGTGTTTCAGTGCCTTAGCTAGTCATTTCACGGCAGAGGTTTTCAAAAATTATTGAACTACATTAGAGCATCTTTTACCAAGACTGCCACTGAATTTGATCAAAATCCCCCGAAATCTATTGGGAAACCATCTCGTTGTTGCAGGAGCAGACAGGAGCACAGTCTTAAACTTGCAATTTTGCCGTTAAAGGATGGCAAAATGCCTGGCATGGGGTCTGGTAGCCTCCAGTCCTGCAAAAAATTTTAACAATTTAATGCACTTTTCAACACTATGAGATTGTCATGATTAGCAAATGCAGAAGTTTTGGCAGGACTTGATGCAAATTCTTCACCAAGCTCTGACCCTGCCACCCGAAGTACACTCAACCCCGCTCCACACCAATGTAAAATGCTATAGAAATGCAAAGTGCTGACCAAGAGGTGAGGGTTGTAGTGCCTGGGCTGTGGATGCGGAGGACATCTCCCAGGAGCAATAAACCCCACTCCTGCCTGTCTTTTCTGCTCCCAGCAGCAGCATCTGGCTTCTCCAGAGCTTCTGTCCTGCTTCCCTTTATGCTTTGGGATTTTGCCTGTGTAAAATTGATCTGTGTTGATGCAAAAAGAAAAGAATTGGAAATCTGGCTCATAGTCATATGATTCCAGTACATACAATACAGGTGAGCACCAAAAGTGTCTTAATTTCAGGTAGCCTTTTGACTTCAAAACACATTTCAGTTGGTTGAATGAGGTGGAGCTAAGAGTGTCATGCTCCATGGTGAGGTGTAGGACTATACTTTAATGACTTGGAAATATTTGAATCAGGCTTAGCAGTGCGAATATGACAAGCAAAGAGGTGAAACTCAGCACATAGATACCTAGAGGTACCAGTAAGAGAAAGGTAACCCTGGGCACATCACAGGTATCTCCTAGAGATATCTTAATTGTGGGAATGAGGGGGCTGCAGGAGGCTTGGGGCAGACCCAAGGTAGGACTTTGCCCTTCCAAAGGATGACCCAATGCCCCTGTAAGATCTCCAGTCTGAAAGGGTGGACTGTGCATACAGCAGCAGAGGTGGCTGTCCATGCTTGTCTCCAGATTTTGTGAACTTTTATTTGCCAGTGCCCTGAAATGGAATATTTAGCACATGCCACTACTGCCTCTCAGACACAGCACTCAGAAGCTGTTATCCAATTCTTAGTTTCCCCTTTGTTTGCATATCCTGCATGGGAGTAGAAGGTGATTATAAAGGCAAAAGTGTTTACATAATGTTTCTCTTCCAAGGCCCACAGTGAATTGACTTGAAAGATTCCAGTTAACTGCAAGAGGCTTTGGACCAGTGTCTCAAGGAAAAGATGCAAACTTTGATTTGCAGTCTCCTGTACCATCCAGCTGATTTAGTTTGGAAAGCTAACTTGTAATTTAGCACTTAAAACATTTTAACCACTGTTTCTGAGGAATTTTAAACCTAAGCAGTATAAAAAATCATAACTCATGGACTCTTTCATACAGTCAAGTTTTTAATTTGCATTTAAGCCATGATTTTACCAAGCATTGTCTTCCTTTCTAGGTGGGACTTTAAATTCAGGAAACTGATAATTTATGTTTCCATATCTAGTAGAGGACTAGAAAGCCTCCACTGATGTTCACATAAGCCTAGCCTTATGTTAGGTTTGAAGACTGTGGCAGCTCTGTTTATACTACAGTTTGGGAGAGGATTGCCTGTCTTTTCAAAATATTTTCAGCCTTAAAATGTTAATCACTGGACTTAAAAATAGATTTATGCCTTCCTATTTCACTACAATGACTTTTTTTTTCTCTGTGAGGCAGCATGCAAAGTAAAAGTAAAGACAGACCTACTTTTGGAAAAAAATTTCAGAGAAAAAAAGGTAGTACATTTTTGAGGATTTTAAAAAATGGTACTTGTGTAAACTTATTATAGTATCATTGTTACAGACACAGTGAATGTTTTCTAACAAGAACTTTCTCTTAAATGAAAATGAAACCCAAAATATCATAATGAACTGGAAGAGGACTACCTTCCAGAATATCCAACAGTTTTCAGCTGCTCAGTACTAACTATTGTCAGTTTGCTGCTGACTTAAGGATTTGAACTAAATCCTTTCAGAAGACAACTGATTTCTCATTGTATGTTGTAAAAAGTGCATCCTTGAGAGAGCTTTACAGACTATTTTCTATAACCGGAGTATCTGAACAAGATTTCTATTCTAAACCTCTCTTCTGAAGACATTTCTCTTCTTTCACCTTATCTCTCTGAAGGGTATGACAATGTTTTTTTCAGTCTTTGCACATCTACCCTACCTGGGTGTCTTACATGAAAGTCATTTTCCCATGGGATAGCTGAGGCTGGAATTAACTGCTGGTGGCCCCCAAGTCAAGCTTTGCTCAGTCCAGGGCTAACTCCAAAAGGAATTCAAGTTGCTCACATGTCCAGCTGTGTCTTGAGCTTCTCCAAAGAATGCACCTCCAGGGATGACGCTTTCTCTCTCTCAGGGCTGCACCACTCACCCAGTGGATTCCACCCCCCCCTTCCCCACTTACATCCAGCTAGCATCTGCCTTGCTGCAAATCTCAGCTGTTGCTTTCTGACCTTTCCCTGAGCACTTTGGAGATCCTAGCTGAATCTAATCTATAGCCAGACTTCAGGGAGTGAAGGACACCAACCAACCTTCTTTGCCTGCTGTGTGTGCCACCTCAGACAGGATATCATCACTTTGGTGGGTCAGTGATGCCAATTACCCACTCAGGTAGCACTCAATCTCAGACACTCAAGGAGACTGCTGGTTCTGGTATGCACCAAAAGCCCCTATGGCTCAAAATCCTGGGAAGCACCTTCCTCTTCCTGACTCCAAGGGTATTTGGGTGTCAAAATGTTGGTTCTCTGCCACCCTTGCTGTCTCACCTGCAGATGTTTACAAAATCTGAGCGATTGACTCCTACACCTTAGTCCCCTTCTAAATGTCCCTCAAGTGTGTTCAAAGAGGTAGTAGAAAGAATGGAGAATATGGCAAATTAATTACCAAATAACCCAAAGGTTTGAACTTCTTTGTATTTTCATCAGTATTTTACAATATTTACCATTTTCCCTTTGAAACAAAGCTGTCTAATTTTCAAGCAAATTTGGGAATGAATTTTGATCTATTACACAAGGGAACCTTATTTTGTCACATAAAAGAATGAAGAGGCATCTGCAATAGATGAAGTCCCCAGACATAGTGTGGTAAACCAGTAGACAGACTTTGTAAAATGAGGAGTAATTTATGGTCTCTTATTGGAGGATCTTTATGAATAATTCTATCCTGGAAACAACTTAAACAGCACCAGCTACATTTTTAGAAACATTGGTAGAAAGTCAGATCTTCTAAATTCAAATGACATTTTCAAAATATCACAAAATACAAATGCAGTCATCAGAGTTGATCACCTTCAGAAAACAGAGGAAATCATTTCAATTTACTTCACTTGTTTTCACTGTCATTTAGACTGAGAAACATCCTCTGGAACTGAAATTTCAACTTTCTGCAGCAAATACTCCGATTCTGGATGCAGCAAGGCAGAAAAGTTTATGATTTAGACCGGGGAAAGCCTTTTACTTCTGTAGTGACAGACACAGAAACATAACACCAAGGTTGGTATACAGGCATGAACTGCTTCACTTCTCAATGTCTCTGCAGATTTTCCTCAATCACCTGAGAGCACTGGATAAATCAAAGCTGAGAAAGCTGCAATTAGTTTTTCTTTAAAATATTCAAAATTGATGGATAACTTTAAAAAGAAAAAAAAAACTGGTATAAATCTTGGGAGTATAGAGAACAAAGACTTGGAAAAGTCAGGCAAATTTTAGTTTTAAAAGTAAAGTTTTTAAACCTAAGTTTTAAACCTTAGTTTTGGCTTCTCCAAACATAACCTCAGTGGCTGATGTAAATTCACATTCTGAATTCATAACCAATAATTTAATATGGAAATATTTTGCTCTAGCTGAAGTAAAGCATTCACCTACCTCTGAACTAAGTAAAGCACCCAGGTATATAATTAGGAAAATCAAGAATTCTCTTCAGATTTAATTTTCACTTCCTCCAACAACCTAAGAAGTTTCCATGTGCAACTTGCCATACTGTACAATACAGGGCAACAAACTCTAGCCCTAACTTTTCTGGCCAGGGTAGATCAGTCCTCCTCAGGCAGGCAAGAAACCAAGAGCAACTTTAGTCTCATGTCTGTAAATTTTTGTCCCTGTGTACAAAACAGACACATTTTCTAAAGCACATTTCTAACATTTTCTTTTTAAACTCATCAGTGCAGCAACAATATTTTTTGTAGCTTTGTGCTAGAGTTGCAGATAGCAATAAAAGAATTGCAATGAAGCCTTTGGGTATTTATCATCCCAGATTCAGAAAGCCTGTACCAGATGAGAAGAATTGTACAGGTCATTGCAGGAAGTGTCTCCAGTGTCAGCCCCACCACTAATACACCTTTTTAAAATAAAAGGGAAGTGCTGAGCATCCCTGACAATGTGCACTTTCTAATGACCCTGTGAAGGGTTGCTTATTCCTCTCCTCTGCTGGTCTGTAACCTGGCCACAAAGGGCTGGCAATGACATACATATCCCCAGGCCACTGGGGATGCCTTCAAGGACTGCACCTGTCAACAGGATTATAAGGAGATTTATGGACTGATAAAATACTGAATTAGAAGTCCTTTTAATGCCTTACTTGGATGGAAAAATAGTTGCAGGTTAGCTGACAGCAAAAGTTAGGTGTAGCTGAATGTCTTTTCCTAAAATCCATTTCCTTCTGCACTGAAGACAGAGCACTTACTGCAATATTATTGTTGCCCCAGAAGGAACCCTAGATTAGACTGCATCTGAAGGAATAATTGGACAAGAACTAAAAAAAATTATTATTTACCAAAAGGCTTTGAACCCAAACCATGACAGAGACAAAGCCACTACATTTCACAAGACCAGTCTGAAAGGAAATTCTTGTGTGTCATTTAAAAGGCCATTTATTTTTATAATATAGAACCCTCTAATGAAATAAGTGTTTCACCTTCATCATTCTTATATAATTTTTAGTATATTAAAATATTGCCTTCCTTCATGAAGACTTAGGATCATTCTTCAGAATTATGAGAGAGAAAATCCAACAGGACAGTCTGAGGGGATGGCTAATTATAGGGTATCTCTGTTTGTACTGAAAAGACTCTGCTAAGAAAGTTAAAGAATAAGAACTTTAAATATTGACCTTGCCATCAGCTTCTAAATGTATTTTTTTTGGCAGGAGTATTTTTAAATTCCTCTCAAATAACGTTTTGATAATATTTGAACTTTATTTTTACATACTTTTTGAAAACAAACCAGTTTGTTGAATCTTTTTGTTCTGCAAATTAAGCAATAATATGAGGTCCTCTACTTTAACAAAACCAATATTTTAACACTGCGGCATCCAAAACTTCCTGCAAATTAATTATCACATAGTACAACCTCGGAGAACAGCAATTACAACACTAGCAAAGTTACCTTAAAGTTTAAAAGAACTTTTCCCAAAGTACTGGCTTGGTGTGCTCCAATCTTTTTTTCTTAAAGCTCTAGAAGAGTAGAGAGATGGGAGGGTGGGCTTGAAGAAGTACAAGAACCCCAGACTGCAGTACAGGAACAATTTTTTTTTTATTTGACCTCAGTTTTTCTTGTAAGACCATGCTTTGGTAAAGATTTAAACTTTTACAGTTAGAATTCCAAGAGATTATAAAGAGAATTTAAGTTAAGAGTGTTAAATCTACAAGTGGTGAGCAGACAAAATGGAATTCATTCTTATTTCTATTTTTTAAATAACGATGCATTTGTCATTTTTAGAAAATTTTTTGAGTTGTTGAATGAAAGAGGTCATGACTGTAGGAGCTGATGTACCTTTCCCTCATTTTTTAAGACATGATGGAAGTTCAAGGGCAATGTAAACTCAGGCAGGGCAGGATGTGTTCAATGTCAGCCTTCAAGATTGTAAATTTTGAAGTCAATTAAAAACAAAAAAGAAAAATAAAAATCCTTTACATAAGCATTTCAAAAACATGGAGGTTCTGTGCTGATTTTTAAAAAATAGTCTGTTCTAGAGACACTGTTTTTGTTCAGTCAATAATAAATCAAAGAAACAGGAGCTAAAGCATTTCTGTGTAGCCTGAAGTCAGATGCAACAGTTACTCTGTACCTTCAGGAAAGCCAGAAAGCCAAGTGCCAGTGGATTTTTTCCCTGTCTCCACAAGAAAACTGTATCCTCTATCAGTGAACAGGAACGCAGTTCTGACCATGACTGCAAAGTGAATGCCACAGGAAGAGCCAGAGACCAAGATAAATAATTACAACCCTGTTACAGGCTTTACAAACAAAACCCAATATGACAAAACTGTACAGAACTTTCAGCAGATGAGTGTTTTGGTTCCCGGCAGATGGACGTGATGTACCATGGAAAGATGTTGCCTTCTGTACCCAGCTATGACCTGAATCCTGTGCTGTATTCCACTTCAGGAAAAGCATCAGGTGTAGATGAAGTGCACCATGGTAAATCAGTCCAAAGTAAACAGCTGAGAAACAAAACCATTCCTCTGCTCTAGAAACTTGTGATCACCAACAGCAATGATTTTATGTGATTGACATGGATGTTAACTAACCCCTTAATCACTGCTTTTCCAGGTGAAATCACGGCCAGATATTGCTTACTCAGACCAACTGGCATGGAAAACTACTCACAAGATTTTGCAGGGTGAATACTTTAGCAGCTAATCTTTCCTCTGAAGAGTTTTGCTGAGGTCTTTAAGCATCTGCCAAATGTCTCCCAAACACCTTACTCTGTATTTCTCAAAGCTGGTCCTACTTTAAGTGTTAACTTCTTACAATCAATACCTACACAGGTAAGCAAGTGCTACAGACATGAGGATTTATTTGAAAACTTTTTTATCTGGACTATTCATTAACACTGTCCATCAGTTCACATTAAAATGAGTACTTTGAAGTGAAATCTGGAAGATGAATCTATGCTTGCTTTCTCATAAAAACCATGTCCTCTGTTCCAGACCTGTTGCTGACTTGCTGTGCCTATTGGTAAATCTTGCTTCTACGTATATTGAATTATTTGGTAATATTATTCTCTAACATCTCTCTTCCAAGAAGAACACCATGTGCCATATATAAAAAATATTTTTGATTGTAGGTGGTGGCTGGTACTTAAATCTGGGGAAAAATGGCTCTCAGAAATTTTTTTGATTATTTTGTTTTGCAGAGCAGCCAGCAGTACATTCTCTGCAGTGTAGATAAGACTGGTAAGATAGGTAAGAGATTCATTAACAGCTCTGTCTCACCTCCAAAAAAACCCAAAATCAACAAGCCACTAGGTGTAGGTATACAACTGAAGGAAGTCACGAGAACTACTGTAAAATATTCTAATTCTACATAAATGTAGCCAGCATGACAATCCAATGTGCTTCCAAGTATTCCCATTACCATTTGCTCATGACATTTTTTGGAAAATGGCTCCAGAAGATAGATGCCTGTCCATTAGCCAAAAATTTAAATGTGGTAACAGTTGTCTAAGGAGTTGTAGGCCAAGTCCAGATAGAAAGCTGAAGCAGCTCAGAGATTGAGCAATCTTGGAACCAAACAAGACAAAGACGTATAAGATGTGGTTGTAACATGGCATCATACATGGAAGAGCTCCCTTATTTTCTACTTTGTCAAATCCCCAAATAACATCATATCATTTTAGAAGCAGAACAGGTTTTTAAACTTAAGCACAGAACACATGAATATTCAAGAAGAATAAAAAAGCCTCCAAGCACAACACATAAAACCTTCCCATGGCACGACTGCTGGTTATGACAGCTGTCCTTTTTTAGGCTATGTTGACCACTCCAGATGTTCATCTTCAACACTGTGCCCCAAAGTCCCTATGGGAACATCTGTTATCTTGGCTACAGGGAGATGATAAACAGTATTGAGGTCCTGGACATAGACAGTAAAGTATAGAGTAGTACAGCTGTAGTGCAGAGATCATGGGATGTAGTAATAGATCCCTTCTCTTGGTGGAGGCTGGTGGTATTTGATGGTGGGTAGGAAAAACTGACACAGGCAATGCTGGGAGCCAGTTTCCAGCTTTGGGTAAAGATCCTACTGCAACAGTCTCAAAACAGGGCAGGCAAAGCACATCCCAAAGAGCCTCCGCTGACTCATAGGTGTTAGTGGTGTCAGACTTAACTGGGATCAAGGAACAGTTGCAGACATGCGGTGAATCATTCTTCCAGTTTTATTCTAGGCAAAAACTCCCCACTCCCCCAGCCATATTATTCAAGCATAAAACGATTTCAAAAACTGCTTCAAACCAACTTTAAGACAACAAAATATTTCCTCCCTGCACCCTTTTCTTCCCAGTTACTTAGAGAAGTTTGTCTCTTTCTATCGTTCTGTTCGTTGTGTCTCTGTTTCCATCCATTACAGGGAAGGGCTTCACCTTCCGATTCCTATGGAGAAATGTAGCACATCCAAGCAAGGCATTAAAACTCTTCCCTCAGAGGTCTATTTATTGATTTTTAAAATTCCATTTGCATTGGTTAGGACAATGGGATTATTTTAACTGAAATTGCGACAAAGGATTTATTGTCTGATAATGTTGCCACTATCCAAATAATTACTAGCATGTTATCTGCAGATGGGTTTATGTGCTAATATTAAAATGTGGGTTTATAGTTCTATTATCTAGAACACGAGTTTTAAAAAATCTGGAGATTTTACCAACAAAACAAAGAAAAATTATTTAGGTAGCTAAACTCCTTTTGAGCTCAGCATGACTTTAGGAAAATAAATGCAACTGGGGACCTCAGAGACCTGGCTGACTCAGATTCTTTTTTGGCTTCCCAAATCTACAGTGGCAGATTACGTGAATGATTGGTGGTTTAGCATCCCATTTGTAAACGAGACAATACTCTCTGCAGATATTTTTTTATTATTATTCCAAAATAAAAGAAAATAAAGAGAAAATAAGCCTTTCATACATAAGGAGCTCCCCAAAGGAACTGCATTGCAGCAAGTTCAAAAAGTTACATGAAATAGAAGTGTGCCAGATGTGCCTGGAAGACTATGCACGTCTGATCATCACTTTTCCAGTTTTTGTTGGTCTGAAACTCAGACTAATGACTGTCAAATTTCAAGCTGATGAAACAATTTTCATCATGCCTTGATGTTTGGAGAATAAAGTCAACAGAAATTGTCCTGTAATACATGAAAATGTTCTCAAGTTCCAAGCATTGAGTGAGGGCAGTCAAGGGATTATTACTGTTAGCAGCAATGTAAACTATCATAAATGCCCAAGCAAAATTACTCACATCACCTCAAACTTCTTTTTACAGAACGCTGTGAAATAAGGTTTATTTCCATTAACAGCTTTAACTTGGTGCTGACACTACAGTGAACATTATTTTATGGTTTCACTGTTCTGAAAGAATTGAGGGGAAAAGAGGCCACCATGCTAAGGTCTAGGAGACAGAGTGCATTATGGAGCTGAAAGACAGACTTATCAGCCTCATTCTGTTAATCATCAAAGAGATGGAAAATATCAACACTTGAATATAGAAGGTGCTATTCATTAAAGAAACTGTTGTTCAGGAAACAAAAAAACTTGCCTGATTTTGCTAGTGCAAGAAGCGAATTGGTTTTTTCCATCATCTATGAACTTCTTTAAATTGAAAATTAAATACTGCCTCAAACAGACTTCTGAATTTCTTCCCACACAGACTTACTGAACATCCAGATGTTACCACCTCGATGGCTGATATTTGACCTCTTTCTCTTAATGGTTTCACACTTGATATTTCCTGTCTTGTGTACCATCTGGTTGCAATGAAAGCATTCCAGAGATTTGCACATCTCAGTCTAAAAATCTTATGTAAAAACCTGCTTATGCAGCTCTGTAAATCTGTTAGATCTTTAATATCTTGACCACTTCAGCAGTACCTTCCCATGCAGGATGTAATTTTATGATTTTGCTGACACTGAAGCTAATACCACTCAGAAAATCTCTTTCATCTCTGTTGTAGCAGCCTGCTCTTGTACAATGGATGAGGAAGACCACAAGGCTGTGTAATTCTGTGATTAACCTCAATCCTTCCATGTTGCTGTATCTTTGTGCAACTTTTTTTGTTTTGTTGTTTTGTTGCTCCTTGTAAAACCTTGGTGAGTAAATATTCATAACAAATTTTCAACAAAGGCACAATTCCACTCCTCAGAAAAACATCTCCTGTGTAAAACCATCAAAATAGAAGAAAAGAATCGTGGGTATATGTAGGATCAGAGTATTTGTAACCTAAAGTTATTGATGTGGTATTTTTCACATCAACTCCCCACAGATTTTTGGCACTGCTTTTTGTCCCAGGTCATTATCAAAAGCTGTTTGATAGAAAGAGCTTGTGCTGTTACATCATTGCGCACATTTGCTCTTTTGGGACACTGTTTCACTACATGTCACATATAATTTTTCACATAAACATGGCCCAAAAGATGCATTTCTGGGACTTATGAAAATGCCCCCCTCTTGCTCCTTTCACAACATGAGAGAGCCCTGTCTAACAAACCTTTGGGAACAGTAGCTCACAAAGAGTTGCTGTGAGCAGCTCTAGCTTTGATTACCTGGGTCAGTGGACCACAGGATCTTGATTCTGAACCTTTTTTCCCTGTAACCCCCAAAATCTTGCAATTTTTATGAGAAACCTGAATGGTATCTGAAAGGATCTTGAGCATACTGAATATACAAATGGTGGTAATGCTTGATGGCAGCCTCTGAAGTTACTTAAGAAGCATATTTCTGTGCAGTTCAGTGCTATTTTTTGCATATGTACCTTAATTTGCATGTACTCTGCAATGTACACCAATCCAAACTAAACTCATATCTCTTTTTCACTGCTTCTCTCTATCTTAAGGTGAAATACTGCAAGCTAAGACTTGTGAGATTAATGCTGTCCTGGTGATGTTGCAATGGTGAGAAGAGAGTGACTAAACCAGACAATAAAACCTTTTATTGCCAAGCATTAAACCATGCTTTCAGTCAATTGCTCTCAAGTGGCATTATACAGCCCCATCTCCCCAGAGTATAACTGCCCAGAATTTCCAGGCAGCCATGAAAAAGAGCTGTGAAACTGTAGTTTCTTTGAAGTGGCATGAGCTCATTTTTAAAATAGCTTTGAGCCATCATCCATATTTCCAACTGTTGTTTTACCAGGTCAGTGATTTCCACCTCAGCAGGCCATCTAACTCATCTCTGCTGTCCCATGACTGGGTCAGCTCTAGCTGCATCATTCCTGATCAGCATTTAACCAGAGTGCTCCTAGCAGTCTCCAAAATATTTTTCCTCTGGTCATTTACCTCATTCTTTGCTTCCCATGCTCCTAGGAGTGTTCTAGCTGATGTTCAGCCCATAGACATTTTTCTTACCCTATGAGAATGAAAAATTACTGTTCTTATCACCTTATCAGCAATTTTTCTTGATCTGGAAACCTGTGATGCCCCTGATTAGCCATTCCTTCTTCAGGAAAAACACAACTAAATCCAATCTTTCTTCCAAGACTTTATTTTCCAGGCTCATGCTCTTTGTCATTACTCTTCTCTGTATTCTTTCCAAGTAGTTATGCCCTTCTTAATGTGCAAGCCCCCCAGCTAGATACAGTTTCAGCTGTGGTTGTGCTGTAGCACAATGCTTGGGCTTTACCATCCATGTGTCTTATTGGCCATCGTCTATGGAGCCCAGTTTTTGTTTTTCTTGTAACTTTACAATTCTGTTGACTCATGTTCAGCTCATAGGCTATAGGCAAAAATGTAGTGATCCCTGATGCAGGAAGTGATATTCTCTAGCTCCAATGATTTCAGAAGGCTAATTAATTACTTTATTATACTATAAAGTGAAGTTTAATAAGTCTAAGTGCCGAGTTCTACATTTTGGCCACAAAAATCCCCTACAGCGTTACAGGCTGGGGACAGTGTGGCTGGACAGTGTTCAGCCGGAAAGGGACCGGGGGGTACTGGTCGCCAGCCGGTTGGATATGNAAAAAAGACTGGACATGGCATTTGGTGCTATAGTCTAGTTGAGGTGTTAAGGCATAGGTTGGACTTGATGATCTTAGAGGTCTCTTCCAACCTCATTATTCTGTGATTCTGTGATTATACTTTAACTATATTACTCTATATTACACTGACAAGAACTATATCACTACTAGAAAAAAGCGTGACTCTCTGCCGATCATCCCAACACAGCTGTGACCTAATTGGTCAATCAATCCAAAACACCATCACCAGAATCCAATCAAGAAATCACCTTGGGTAGACAATCTCCTAACACATTCCATGTGTGAACATCAACGAGCAGCAGAAAGTGAGATAAGAATTGTTTTGATCATTTTTTTCTCTGCTTCTCTCAGAGCTACTCTCAGGAAAAATCCTGAGAAAGCAAAGTCTCTCTCTGTTCAGAGGACATGTGAATACCACAGTAGGCCACTTCCTATTGGTGTGCTGCCTGGTTTCCACTCAGTGGCTGCACCCCCCACACTTGTCCCCGCTGAAAAAAGTTTTGTTTCATTTTGTTTCCATGATGTGTTTCCAATATGGCAAAATTTCTTTGAGGTCTAACCTTGCACTTCTCCCCAGCTTGGTGTCATTTGCACATTTAATACAATACCTTATTCTATCTTTGGGTCAGACCTGGAAATACTGCATCGTATCAGACTCAGATTAAATCCCTGTGAAACTCTGCTCACTGCATCCCTTTGACTCCGCAGATTATGTGGCTTTCTAGAAGCTTTTCCCCACCCCAGAATCCTCAGTTTGTCTTGACCATGCTTCTCCAACTTATTTATGAGTGTTATATTTAAGATGTATGACACCTACTGCTTTTGCTTTGCCCACAAAATCTACAACTATGGGAAATTAAAATTCAGAGAAAGGTAATTAATAGCTGTGGTGAACAGCAGTCAGTTAGACCTTCTGTAGAAGGACCATCTTGACTGATATTTCATATTGGAAATGAATTGAATTTCCAAAAATGCGCCCTGACAATAAGTAGCATATCACAAATTTTCAGCCTAGCATCTGCAGACCACCCTCAGGAGAAGGTCTATCAGACATGAAAGAGGTTTGGTTGGACACTCACACAGAAATGTGAGGGAGGTTGTTGCAGCCCTTCTTAAATTGGGCCAGGGCTGACAGTATGAGAGACAAGGGTAAGTGCTCTGGCAGTCACATTTTTAACATTTGTGGATTTTATATGTGTGTATGAGCCAAACTGAAACCTCATGACATGTCTTAGACACTGGTAGCAGGTCACGAAATCCCAAACCCCAAAATCCAAGACTTGTTTACTCAATAGCAGATAAGTATAACCCATCTGCTTTTGAAAGGTTTTGTTGCTGGGATTTTTTTGTAAAAAACAAAGAGCCTAGAAACATGACACTTCTCATCCAACATTTGGTTATAAACGATGCTTAATTAGGCAAAGAAATATTCCCAGGACTTCACTAACCACAAGTCAAATTAAAAAAATGGAGCAGCTGCATTCCTTGTTTTGGGGGAGTACTCCATATTTGAAGCTACAAGTGTTTCCTCACTCACTCACATTACATGAATCTTTTATAATAATCTACAAAATAAAGGGAAATTAATTTGTTTTTCCCTATATGAATAAGCAGCTTTCTTAAATTCACCCTTCCTGCCAATCAAGAGAGCCCTAGGATTTCTTGGACCATAAAGGTTAGGTCCTTATATTACTACACTTCCCTTTCACAAGCACAGGGTTGCTCCATCTTAAAAATAATCACGTTGTTTTGCCTCCTGCTGCTCCTGTGAATAGGGTGTTGCAAGATCCCCTTACTCTAACAGACAGCTCCTACTTTCCAGCTTGAATTTATTCATGCCTAGTTTATAATCTTTTGCTGTTACTTTATCAAGAAGCACAAGCTCAGTTGTGGTGGTCCATATTACTTGCATCTGATGGTGCATGCCTCTCTTTCCCTGTTTCAGCCCTATCAGGAATGGATATTCAGTGAAGAAAACCAGTGGGGAAAGCCACAAGGGTTGTGCTGGAATCTTGCAAGTACTGAATGTAACATTAACTGAACAATGTGTGAGTCAGTGAAGCAAAGCATTCACCCTAGCATTGATTATGTTTCCCATCACTGTCAGCCACTTCAGCTCTCTCACAGAAATTCATTCAGCTTGGTTAAAATTTCTGGGAAGGGAAGGTTTCCTCTGTTGCCTGTCCAAGTCCACAGCTCTTAGAGTGGAAAACAAGGACGAATCACTTCTAGCAAATGGCTAATGGAAATTGTCTTTATTTCTGGCTCCTTGAAATCTTTTCTTCTCACACACAGGGTTCACATGTGCTATGCTACTGTCATGATCGTGGTGTGTAAGCACTCCCCAGAGACATTCCAATCTTAAATATAATTGTTTAGGTCAACAGGGAGACTCCATAGGTCTCCTCTAGCCCTCTCTGAGATGCCCTTCCCCAGGGCACTGAGCAGTAACAATGATATGAGACATGGGGAAGGCATGCCCCAAAAGTAGAGGAAGTCTGTGCATGTTCATGTTCTAAAGCTGCCTGAGCATTCAGCTGTACAGCACTGCTCAGCCAGGCTCCTCAGGCCAAAATAACCTGGCAGGGTGATCTGGGGTGGGACCTCAGTGTAGCCTCCTGGGATGCAGGAGGAGGATACCAAGAAGAGGGCATTGCCCTGGAGGCTTTCAAGGCCCAAAAGGACACAGGCTTGACAATGTGGTCTGAACTCAGCTATGACCCTTCTTTGAGCAGAGACTTCATGAGATCCCTCCCTGCCTGAGGGACTCTGGGAGTCTGTGCACACAGAAGATGCAGATGGGTAATCTAATCCACAACCAGCTCATGGCTAACATCCTTCATGCATATATATTCCCAAGTGTCAGCTACTAACAAGCTCTTCAGTTAAGAGCTGGAAATGAAGAAAGGTAAATATTCCAACACTGCGAATACAGAAACAGTAATATTCAAGATGAAACAGTCATGGTTACTCCAGAGTAGATACTGGGTGTTGGAAAACTGAATCATGCTGAAGAGCTGTGTAAAATAAGTTCACCTCTGCTTTCAGTTACAGAGACTTTATTGCCTCACACAGATTCTGGCAAGCATATTTCCTGGATATCGTCTGTTGGAAAATTATTGATTCCTGTTTCACACAGCATAGGATCATCTTTGGAATTTAAGTTTCCTTATGTTTGGCAAGCAATTTGAATTATTAAGAAATGGAAATATCAGAATACAAGTGTTGAGTAAGAAACTCTATGGCTACATTGTCCAAGTGACACACTTGTGCAGTATCACCTGTTTAATGCTATTTAGGCTATTTTTAAGTCTAGAAAAGCATTTTATTTCCATGCATACTATTGTTTTCTTTCAAATTGCCCAATAGAATGTTTCTAGATTCTAGAACTTCTCAAGAAAGTTCTTTGCACCCATATTGTTTCAGGCAGGAGAATTACTAAAACCAGTGTTGCCATTGCTGACCTCACTTGTTATATGGTCAGTTCAGAAGCTGATAAATTCTTTAACCATTTTTACATGATGGCATTTAAAATAAATTTATCCAGAATAATTCCTTCATTGTATTCAGTCTTGCAGTCAGAAAGCAAAACCTAAGATTGTATGTAAATTTTCCCTTGCTTAAATACACAGCTAGTAAGAAGACAAAACATGTTGCTGCAGCACAATACATTTGTCACACTCCTTCAGTTTGTTTCAGAACTCTCATGCTAATGCCTGTTCCAAGCAGAATGGGTGATCCCCTGTTCTTTATTGGTTTCATACAATTCACTTGAGTAAATTCACAAGGCATAAATGTTTAATGCAACTAGACTATTTCTCACAAACAAAACCTAAGTTAAAAAGTACAAAAGAACCAGAATATGTGTTCCCTTCCCAAATTAAACATCATACCACTGCATGTCTTGTCTGCCTCCAATAAAGGCCATAGACTATAATATTGCAGCACTTTTAAGCCTTTCATATTCCTGTGAATGCATAAAGATTGCGAATCCATTTCTGACTGCAATGGTACCTCCGTTTGTTGCATAGGCTGTATTGAAATATTCAATACAAAGTTCATGTTTTGAGGGAAATTTTCTTTATATTTCAATTCACTTTCTGTTTTCATTTGATAGGTCTCCGTTCCTGCTCTTTCACTTTCAAATGCCATTTGCATCCCTCTATTCTAGCTCAGAAAACTGGTGGTTTCTGCTCAGTTTCTCCAAGTTGCCATTCTAGAGCATCATGCATCACACAGGGGATGGGGAGTCTATTGTATGTGGGATCTGGGACCACGCGGTTGCAGACATGGAAGGATATTTTTTGGGTTGAGTTATTGGCCAAGAAGACCCAATATTGGCAGCCCTTTCCTGGGTATCCAGTCTATACATGACTCCCTAAACACCCCAAGGCTGTAACTAGCTCAGACTCAGCCTTCACACATCATTGTTCTGCTGGTGGAGAAAGGATTGAGCGTGAAAATTAAAGGCAGGGTACAACTGGTGGCATTGTGGGTCTTTTCCAAGCCTTGCTGAAGCTTTTTGAATATTAGATCTGGGAAAATGTCAATGCCAAAAAAGGTGTTACCCTGTGCAAAGCAATGGTTTTGTTGCGGTTTCCTTCACCAGCCCTTAGTCCTGAAACTCACTTTATTGCCATTCTGTTGCAAATCAGGCTTCTTCAACCATTACTCCATCAAAAACCTGCCAGAACTATCCCTATTCCTCTTACTGAGGCCAAACACTTTATTTCCTCAGTCTCAATTCCATCAGCCACTGCTGAACTTTACCCCAGGCTTTTTCCAGGGTAAGTCCCAAGCCCCACTCCTGGGCCAGCAGTTGGAGACCTCTCAAAATGTCTGAGTTGTATCCTACAGGCAAGATTCTGGCTTCATTGGATGCTGGAGTGGACACCTCTATCTCACAGCAAGCTTCTGATGCCTCAGTCTCACAGGGCCACCATTGCAGAGAGAACATGGAGCTACTCAAGCACGAAGGGTAAATCCTGGGACAATTTGGTTCTGCCATAGCTGTGTGTTCAGCTCAGTTGACTTCTCTGATGTAAACATACCACGGTGGCTGAGCAAACTTGTGGTGCCAATAGCAACATACCTTTCTGGAGATTAATTTAGGAAGGCACCTATTGACCCTGGTTGTGTCTTCTTTGGGTACACTGGTCAGTAGTAGCAAGCCAATGGTAATGGGCTCTTTGCCCAAGTGCACTTGCCACGTGGCCACTGCCATCACGTTCTGTCTTTTCACTACAGCTGGGTTCGTATTTTGAAAGCTCTGCTTTTCATTCTTCAGGAATTTATCACACGATCAGATTAATCTCTGGTACCTCTTCTTTATCTATACAAGTAATGTCTACGAATTTTAGAAGTGCAATTGGAAATGGAGTGTATTTTCCCACTGGGGAAATTCCCACTAGGGTTTATTTATATACCCAAAGTAGCTTCAGAGATTTTTAGAGAACATTACTTTTATGGCAGAAAATTCATCCAAAACTTGGCAGGACATGTATCTATCTAAATGAAATGTTTCAAGGGTTTCAAATGTTTCAGTGTTGCTGTGTATTTGTTGTTTTCACCTAAAGAATGAAGAAAGGTTCACCCATAAATAACTCCCAGGCTACGTACTCTAGTAGAAATATCACCATTTTTTCAAGTAAAACCAGATTCAATGTAAAAATCATACCTTATCATTTATTCAGACAATCTGATTTATAGGCAGTGCTGTACTTGCTGCTAGTCATTCTGATTGCACCCTTGTACTTCTCTATGTGTTCCTATCTCACTTTGTGCCAATAAAATCTTGTGTGTAGCATTTTTATCGGGCTTTCCCTCATTTTTTGGATACAAGTTAATTATAGCTAGTCACTCAAAGCCACATCCTCTACTTGACAGAAATTAGTTTAAATAAATTAGCCATTAATTTTGACAGTACAGCACCTTTCCTTTTTCTGTATCCACATATCTGTTTGATGAGAAATATACCAAATAGAAACAGAATTGGTACCATTTTGTCATCATCCTTTTATGTTGGGTAAAAACTTTCAGGGGTGATACAGTGTCTTGAAAGATTTAAGTGGCTTGATCCTGTCTCAGTATGAGATTTTATGTACAGTACTTCTTGCCAGACAATATAAGTGTGTGTATATATATAAATATATAGTATAAAAGTATACGGAATACCAGACTGTAATCAATTTATGGAAATACTATTTTTTCCCATCTCTTTTTCCAAGAAGGTACAGTACCCCTCTGTACACAACAAGAATTTCCACTGAGTTGTATTCCCAGTAGTCTGGAACTCATTCTTGTCATGTGCTGCTGAAGAAGAAATGATCGTGTATTTAGTTTGTTTGGGAAGGCAGAGGCTACTAAGCACAGGGCCTGGAAGAGATGGGATGTTTTGGAATTTCTAGAAAAGGACAGTGGTTTGATTTGCATAGTTTTGCTGCTGACTGGTGGCACGAAATTCGGACAGCATCTGTTTTATTGCATCACCATTACTGGACATCACGTGATATGATAAGACTGACCCACCCTGGAATGACTAATCGAGTGGGATGCTTTAAAAGGTTTTTTTCTTTTTTACAACCCTCAATTACAGAAACCACATTTTCCAGAGTAAAAAACAGTAACTTTTAAGCATGTGTGAATGTGTATGTGTGTTGTGCTTTTTGCCTTTTGGATTTTTTTCTGTTTCTAACAAAAAAGGCTCTCCTGCCCACTAAAGAATTTGGTCAGAGAGACTTTTTGTTTTTATACCTGTAGTGAATCAACATGAATCATCTAATTTTAGCCATCATCTTTATAGTTGGAAGCAGAAAGTAAGACTTACTCCCTAGGCAAGGCAAAAATTTATTTCCTGGCTCATGCAGCTTGTCGCCCCATTTGTTTGAGATACACAGCCTCGTTACTTTTCCCGCTTTCAGCTATGCCTGTTGGAACTGCAGCTACACCATTTCCCAAGAATATGCTTGGTGCGTCAGCTAACCTTTAAATATTAAAAATGGAGAGTGGCTTTGCAAACTTATGCCAAAATGGAAAGGTGTAAGGAAACCGCAGGCTGGAACAAGAGAACTTGACGTTCCTAATGCTGAGGCCTCTCTGCATCTTTCAGCGCTGAGGCCATGGGTGGTTTCTAGAAATAATATTGTGTTTGTAGCTGTGCACAGCTAGAAAATGGTTTTCAGGCGTACCTGTTTATAACAAAGCCCCAAGCACTACTCAACCCTCTTTTTTCTCTGTTCCTGCTGAAATCGGCATGCTTAACCCCTCAGTGAGGCCTAGGTCACATCCCTGCAGGATGCATGTTCTACTGACCTTGGTAGGGCTTAACTTTAGCACGCAGCAGCAGACTGAGCGTGGGACAGCCACCATTTATTTAAGATATTCGGGTCCGTTTAGATCTCTTCAGTAGTTTTTAAGAGTTTGAGAGTAAAAGTTGACGTTCATCACAGCTGAGGTCCTCTATGTAAATTTATCACGGGGCAGATTGAAAAGACGTCCTACTAGACACCACAGGGCAATAATAACTATCCTTCCAGCCTGGTTGTTTAGGCTAAGTAGAGCAGGCAAACAGTTGCTGAGCCAGGTTTTGGACTGCTGAATTTGGAGATTACTGTCTAACAGGCAGCCTGTGGAAAACCCCCAATCTTCACAGAGAGTGAGAGGCCAGACATCAGATGTCGGAGAATCCATGATGTCTGACCATACCCATAAATAAAGTTTGGGGCTTTACAGACCATCTTTATATGTGACGCATATGGTTGGAGTTTTTGGTTATTGTTTCTTTGTCTTCAATAAGGTTTTAATCTACTCAAAACTGGAGAATGGGAAGAGGGATTTCTTTGTTTACAGCCTCTGTCCAAGGACATATCTCCACGGTAGTTATCCACCTCTTCTAGGAGCTTCAAGACTTTCCTGCATATTTTGGAAAAATAAGGTTTTGGCACTAGTGTGGTGAACAACTCTGTGTCAGCAGCCTGATCAGTCTTTCTCTGCCTGAAGGTACTGGGATGACAGGACGGACCATTGGGGTCTAATATTTTACACAGAAAAAAAGTGAATAAATGTCCTTCTTCCACCTCAATTTTACCTAAAATTCCTTCTAGCCATACTTTTTGAGAAGTGCTCTTGGACATGAAAACAGCACCCTCATAGACAGCTTTAGGAATGAAACATCCTTTCTGTGATTTCCTAACCTGGTTCATGCACACTTTCTTGACAGCTGTAAAGAGGGACAACATATTTTCTGCATACCTCTTATGCTACCCAAGTTACTTTAAACAATTACAAAATACCTCCCACCCCTCTGAAAACCTCACCCTTTAAGTATCCCCACAGGGGAAGTCTGCAGCTAGAGCTCTAGGGATGCCAAAACACAAGCAAACTCCTTCAGGCAAATCCTGGGTAAATAAAAAGCTGGCGAAATGCTAGAGAACAGTTGGAAAAGCACAGCTAGGCCCTCCACGGCTTATATTCCTGTCAGGTATATGCTCTAAAACAGTGGAGAGGGGTTGTGGTTTGCAGCTTGTAGTCAGCTGGTGGATTTGAGCTGCCTTCAGGGCCTCCACAGGCTGTCAAAAGAAAACAAATGGTGGCTGCTGTGGCTGCAGCCCAGGGAATCCCTTGAGCCACTGGTCAAAGTCTTCACACTCCAAGCTTCAAACTCAGAGTAACAAAACAACTTCCAGCCCAGAGAGCTGAAGGGAGACAGGTCCTATAAAAGCATCCTAATATGTTATGGGAAGGATCCCAGCCTGCTGTAAAGGTAACAGTCTGTCCGCAAAAACCACTGGTATTTTAGGGAGTTTTCCTGCTCACTACAACAACTCCTTTGGGCCCATAAAGACTGGGCTGACAGGGAGTAGAGCAAGTGCAGGACAACCTTCACCACCTCCCACTCTGGCTGCACCATTTTCCCAAGGGACATCTGAAACAACAGACCTCGCATCAAGTTGGGGATCTCAAGAAAAGTTATAAATATGTCCCAAGCCTTGCCTGATTTATTGAAAAGGACTGTTCTCTAGGCAAATGGCCAACGACTACCCCTAAAATAAGCTGCAGACACAGCCCAGATATGTAGCAAAATCTACACTCTCTTCTTCTGTTTCTTCCCAAGAAACCATTATGTAGCTGAGAGTATAGCTGGAAAGTTATAAAGAATTCAAGAAGCAGTATATAACCCTTTTTCTTGCTGCCTAATCCTGCGAGACAGTCTGACTTCAGAAACTTTGGAGGATTAGTCAAGGTTTCAAGACAACACAAAATACTGGGCTATGCCTTAGGACTCTGCCTTGATGGGCTGAGCAGGTGAACTTCTGCTTCCAGGGCTGCCTCCAGGACATGCATCTGCTGCCTTCTGCTCATGCTGAAGTATCCTGGGATACTGTTGCTCTTCAAGTCTCAGCAGGGCTTGAAGAAGGTGCCCCTGGCTTCATTTTCAGGGACCATTTGGTCCCTATTAGCAGCTCTGACAGCAGAGTCTGCCCTATCTCCTCTTAGGGCAGGACAATAGGGATTGCATGTTAAGGGCTGGTCACAGACTTATCAGCCACAGCTTTTGGGCTTCTTATTCTTTAGGACAGCAAAGTGTATTTTGAAAAAATATTTTGAAAAATGAGTTATTTATGCTTTTGTAAAAATCTGACATGCATTTGGAGATACTGATGTTGTTTTTTTGCTGGCTTTTCAGTTTGTGCTTTACCACAAATTTCCTATGGCTGTAAAGGCAAATACAAGCATGTAATTAGCATGGTTTTCATCATCCAGTGGCATTAACTGGCTGGTTATGGTGGCTTTTGTACTCCAGTTCCTAGCCACATTCTAACATTCACTCGTAAGTTTGGTCCCTGAGTCAGATCCATAGTTCATGTCTTATCGTGGTAATGTTTCCTTTAGCTCTTCTATACCTTGCCAACCCTGTGTCTGCTTGCAGTTACTGTATACATACCCAAAATAAAAAGCCCTAAAGCAAAACTTAGGGTAAGCACAGAGAAAACTCAGCATGAATACTGGTGAATGACTGATTTAGAAGAAATATGTGCTTTGATTAAGACTGTTATTAGATGAGCTTTTAAGGTGTTGGGTAGAGTACAACACAGCAACTGTTTTGCAGGGAAATCGCAGGAGGTTAAGTGGGGAGATTGTTAAATATCCACATCCACTGACTGGAAGGGGTCCAGCAGAAAAGGACCTGGGGTTGCTGGTCAATGACTGAACATGAGCCAGTTTTTTCCCAGCTGGTCAAGAAGGCCTGCGACATCCTGTCCTGTATAAAAAACAGTGTGTCCAGCGGGACCAGGGCAGTGATTGTCTCCCTGTACTTGGGATTGGTGAGGCTGTGCCTCAAATCCTGTGTTCAGTTCTGGGTCCCTCACTACAAGAAAGACATTGAAGTGCTGGAACATGTCCAGAGGAGGGCAACAAGACTTGGGAAGGGTCTAGAGTGTAAGTCTTATCAGAAGGAGTCTCAGGAGAGACCTTATCACTCTACAACTGCCTGAAAGGAGGTTGTAGCACAATGGGGATCAGCCTCTTCTCCCAGGCAATCAGTGACAGGAGAACGGGACAGTCCGAAGCTGCATCAGGGTAAGTTCAGGTTGGATATCAGAAGGCATTCACAGAAAGGGTGGTCAAGCATTGGAAAAGGCTGCCCAGGGAGACGGTGGAGTCAATACCCTTGGAAGTGCTCAAGAAATGACTGGACATAGCACTTAGTGCTTTGGTTTAGTTGGAGTGGTGTTCAGTCAAAGGTTGGGCTCAATTATCTTGGAGGTCTTTTCCAAACTTAATGATTCTAAGATTTTTTTCCTAGCAGAAATGGTCTGGACATGGAGATAGTAGTGGAGCTCCATAGCTGTGCCTCTTCTCTGGGTATAGATGATAGTGACACACAAAGAGCAAAGCAAAACCTTCCTTGCACTCCTGAGCACTTACACATAAATCTGTGCTTTACTACATTCAAAGGAGATAGAGATTGGGTTGCTTTTTCTATCATTCATTTGATATAATTACCATTTTCATTTAAGGAGTAATGACTTGAGATTTTTTATGGGGATAATTAAGTTTTGATCAATGGACAATCTCATGGTAAAAAAACATTTTAAATCATTCACCAACCCATACACAAATGAAATATTAATTTTTATTTCTTAAATAATACTTAATAAATAATTATTAAATTTAAATCATGTTCCACTGATTTTATTGGCTCATTTAATAACTATTACTATACTTATTAAAGGAGCCAATAAAATCAGTGGAACATGATTTAAAATGCCCCTTGAAAAGACCTGAGCTCTGCCAGTTGTAGGTGTAAAACATGAAAGGAACTTGATATCAGAGTGAGCAAATTTAGCACAGTTGAACCAACCATAATAAAAGCCTTGCTGTCTTTTCATTTGGAGTGTAATGGAAGCCCGTAAGTGCATGAATCTTGACACAAAACTTTATCTGTGCAAGTTACAGGCTTTTAAGAGTGCCAGACAGCAGCAAACCCTTTAGTGTAAGGGAAGTTTTACTGTGATCTAGATGGAGAAGGAAGGTTCAGTAACTGAAAGCAGAAAGTTACTCTCATCTTCATAAACAGCTCCTGCTTAGAAACTCTGTGGATCCAAATCATCTATAATATATAAAGACAATACAGCTGAAGAGATGAGTTTTTGTCAATATATCATTATCTGCAAGAGAAAACTTTTCTACAGTGCCCTGACACAGTAAGTGAGCTGAGTAACACAACTGGCTCTGTCACAGTGCCCACTTTCCTTCCTGAACTGAAATCTGCTCCTTGAGCAAGTCTGGAAGCCAGAATTTTACAGACCAAAACATGAAGCACTGTCTGGCTTGATCAAAAGAAACATGAACCAGGGGCATAGCATAAAGGTCTTCACATATTCTGGGGTAAGACACAAGCAGCCTTATCCTCCAGACATTGACGTAGTACTACAGGATGATTCACACTAAACAGAATAAAAATGCCAGGTAATTTATGACTACTGGGTGAGTGATCTTTCCTCTTTCCTTCCCATCCTTTCCTTTCTTCCTTCCCAAGTCCTGGAGCTTGGCTGATTTAGGGACCTGTAGCATCAATTATATAATTTCCACTACTGCTGCAATATGTTTAAAAGGTTTTCCAGACAACAGTGTAAGCAAGCAACTACAGTTCAGTTTCTCAGGGTCATTATTTGCAGTGAATTCTAACTCAGCACCAAGGTCACACAGTTCCTTTTGTCCATAAACCTGTTTAAACAGACATTGGGAGCCTTGTTCCCCACCTGAATGTCTTTTAATTATTTGTTTTTAATATGTCAAGGTAATATCTCTGAGGTTCAGTGTGAGAAGTCTTGGAATATTAATAAAAAACAGAATTACAAAGGTTATGGCAAGTACCCAATGCACATGTGAACAACCCCAGTTATTTTTAAACTCTGCTTTCTGCCCAAGCACTATACAACACTAGAAAGCTGTATAGTCTAACTTTGACTCAGGTCTGGCAGGTGGAACAGTTATTAAAAGAAAGGCTGCAGTGCCTGGAGGTTTCATTTCCTTGTACAAACATGAGGGTACATTGGAGCATGTGGTGTTGATGATACTGTGGGGACAAAGCACAAACTACTCAGGCCATTAAAAACCCACATCCCAGACTACGCCACATGGCAGCACAGAAGAAAACCCAAGCATTTCTTGCTAACACAAACCAATTAAATTATTTTTAGCTTCTGCAAAAACAAAAAACACAGCAAAAAAGCAGCCACACTGGTCACTAAGACAATAAGCATTTCTAAGATTAGTCTTGAAATTCTCTAAATACATGCACCCCTCCCCCACCTCCTAAAAGGAAAATCATAGTAATCATTAGGATGTCTGCATTTATGACTAAAGATCATAACACAAAGGTTTAGATTTAAGGTTGAAGGGTTTGCTTTTCCTTCTGCACAGCAGAAGGAATGGTTTTGCTCTTCTTTACTACCAATACAATGACCTATGTGGCCATTTTCTGTGACTGCATATTTAGCAGGGTGAGATAAAGGATCTCCGATATGTTTTACTTTCTTGAGAAACAAGTTAATGTGTCTTTTAAACAAGTTAAACAAGTCTGCATATAGATATGCATACATATGAAAATATGAGCATATATGTGTTTGCAGATATGTATCTAAGAATCCCATGTGTGGACATCAGGGACAAAATGTAAGAACAGGGGACTAGGAAAACTTTCTTTCATAACCTATGAGTATGCTTAAAAGCAGCCCTGAGATTTTGGGGAGAATTTCAAAGCCCAGTGCAGGTTCATGCAGTGAAAATATCCACTGAATGTGCCATGATAATACTCATTAAAGAAAGACAACTTGTGAAAGACTATGGTTGGCTATCATGTGGCTCCTAGAAACGGCAGACAAAAAACCAGCTGGACTTCAGATAACATGGGTTAGTGTTCTTTGAAAATTTCCCCTAACATTATAAAATGTGAAATTCCTGTTCCATTAACATGCAGTGACATGAGCTGTTACCTCTACAACCTGAAATTTCGCTTGGTGATGGCTGTTATAAATTTTGAAAAAATAAAGACATCATAATATATTTTTGAACTCCTTGAATCCATCACCAGCACATATTTCTCAGAACTGCCAGCTTAAGCAATCACCCTTTGCCTTGCAGAGGTCTGGCTTATGGCCTGGGGCAAGAGCAGCTCCCCTCTGATAGTTCAGGGTGTCTGGCCATTGTCTCTGTCTGAGCCTGGATGGCTCACAGAAGAATCTTTGGAGAGCTGATGAACATGGACCAGTGGGCAGTCCTATATAAACCTAATTGGTGTCCCTAGTTGCTGTATTTTGGGATATTTCACTTGAAAATCATTGGGTTCCTAAAGGTGGGGAAACTCGGGTATTTACTGCCCTGAGGGGAAAACCATAGGCAAATCCACTGTGTACAACATGCCCAGAGTGAACGGCCACCCTAATTAGAGGCTAAAGCCATAGATTAGCAAAACATTGGGCAAAGAGGGTTTTTTAAGAAAGGAAAAGACTCCTTTCAGGAAACCTTAGTTTTTTTATGTGGCAAGGACTCTGTGTGGATCCCACATGCCACTGCACCCTCTTTAAGGAAATCACTGACTGACATAGACTGCTACAAGGTCCACCCCAACCACCATGACTAGAGGAAATCACTAGCAATAAGCAGAGCAAGCAAGCCAGACAGCTGCAAGGATGCTCAACAGAGAAAATGGGCTTTTATGGTGAAAAGCACAACCAGTGGGGAACCTTGGTGCAGTAAAGCTCGGTAACAGCAGGTCTCTATGGCCTGTGACAAACTTCTTTCCCCACCACAATACCCAAGAGATAAAAAAATAAAATTTTACAGCTATATGTCCTTCATAACCAGTCTTCACTGTGTGGGATGACATATGGTGCAGGATGCATTTTTCTGGAGAGCAGTCACCAAGGGAGGTAAGCACGTGCAACAAAGCATTATTGTTGGGATATTTATTGACATTTCTCTGGCGGCTTTGGAAGGGCTTGTGCTCTGCTTCTCATGCACCTTTCCATGGTTTATGTTGCTTGCCATTAACACAGTCCTGTGTCTTCATGGCAAGGCTTGGCTCAGCAGCATCTGCTCCTCCAGCTCTGTTTGAGCACAAAGGAAAAGGAATCACTGCCCTCCTCTGTGCCAGCTCCCCTCATTTCCCGCTCCTAGCGCAGCAGCACTGCCTGGCACAGTCCATCACCTTCAGTGATCTCCTTCTGTGCAGGCTGGATAAGCCTTGCACACTCAGTTGGTACATCTCAGTAATATTTTCTCTCCATTTGCTGCACCAAGAGCTTGATATGGGCTGTTCCTGTGATGATCATAAGGAAACCAAATCCATGTCCATCCATACATTGTGCTGTTTGGTCTTTCAACGTCTCACGGTTACAGGCTATGAATCATCTGAATTTGTCTGTTCTTTCAACTTCTTGGTTGTTAGTTCCTTTCCTAACAGTGGTAGTATTCTTCAAATCCAAATCTCTTCTTTGCTATCCCTGATTCTTTGCAGTAACAGTACTTATTTTCTCAAATAATAAGGGTTTTGTTATTATGAGAACACTTATAATAAAAGTGCCTTCCAGAAGCATAGAAAACATGGCAAGTTCAGTGCATGAAATAAACACTGTGTATTCATGCCACTGATTACAAGACTATCCAAGCAAAGTCCTGAACACCCTTTTAAAATATTTTGTTAGAAAAGCAGTTTTGTTAAACCACTGGCTTTGACGTCTAATTTCATGGAATCTGTCTGAGCAATCACTTCCTTAGCAAAGGCTGATCAAGGATGTCAAAAGCCCAATAGCCAGTCCACAGAATGTACCTCATAAAGATATTTAATACAGATCTTTTAAAAAAATCATTATAATTAATCAGCAACATTAATGCTTTCCTTTTTAGGATTTTAATTTCACTTGAGTGAGTTTCAAGTCTCCCTTTAGTTTGTGCCAGAATATGGTCTAAAATCCTGGCCTGACAATTCATGTTGCTGACTCCAGGGAAAATGAGCTGTTTATTCTAATTAAAACAAATTATTCTCTAGTCTGGGTTAACAATTATTTTTGAAGACCAGCAATTTCACGGATTTTATCTGCCTTTTGCTTCAAATTTAGTGATGACTCTGCTGTCTGTCTTCCGACCTCATCCTTCAACACCCTGCTATCCCAGTGAGTCATTTCAGAAAATTCCCCAGCAATTGTCTGGTGTACTGATTTATGTCTAACTAAGGCAGCAGCTGCCTGGGCTGCTGCTGTCTGTCAAACATGGCACTTATTTTAATGAGTCAATTGCACAGGTATCATCTATGAACCCATTTACACTTTTCTTATTTCTGCATATAATTATATAAAAATTTCTGTTGTAAAAGGCTTAACAAAATATCAGGATAATTCTTACTGGTTTTGTAATGTTAAAGAACCCTTTTATATTATCACATAATATTGTATTTCATTGCTGGTGCAGATTTTTTGTAGAACAAGGTACTAAAAATTCATTAGATTTCATTTAACAAGAAAAGTGGCTTCAAAATCCTCAGTTACATTTAATTTTTAAATTTTATGAAACTGAAAAAGACTAATACATTTTAAGCATGAGAATTTGTAATAAGCTTAGGGAAAGCTTCTATTGCCCACTGTGCTGTATTTACAGGCCATACCGACCATGTGAGTACATAGTCTCCCTTTGTGACCAAAAATCCTCTCAGAAATATTTTTTGGCCACAGCCAATATAAAGTTTCCAACCCCACTTTGACCACTGGAAAACAAATAGATTTATTTTATGCCTAATCATTGTAACAAGACCCTATGTCCACGTTGTGATATTTTTGTTCTAGTTTCCTCCATAGCAAATGATTGGATGAAGCACAGTTAATCTAGAAAGGGTTAAAGTTTACAGATGAGGTGGCTGGTTAATTACACTTCATGGAAGCTATGAGCATATTGTCCAGATACATAATGCCAAAACCCTTATTCAAAAGCCCAGTGGTGAAACTCTGTTGCTCTCAGTCTAACATTTCCCATATTTATAGTCCCTGACTTTATCACATATTTACATATATTTTTGCATTACATTTTTCTGAATGAAAGGATTTGAGGTTCTGTAGCATATGCCTTTTAAAAAAAAGACAAAGAACAAACTTTCATTTAAAATAGTTTCATATACAAAACTGATTAAAAGTCCTTTTAGGCTAGGAGAAATCTCAAATGTGTTCCATCAAACTTCAGGTGTGACAGCAGTACTTACCCCAAGGGTTTCTTGAGCAAAGAGGAAAACTCAGTTTCCTTGCCCAAACCACAAAGATGGTTTGGGCAAGACATTCAAGAAAGCAAACAAATTGTGGAAGCAGTGGACAACTTCAGCACCTTTGGCCTGGAAAGGCATAGAAACCAACATCTGTAGAACTGGCTTAAAACCTTTAGCAGCTGGGCAGGATTTTGTGACAAAAGTGAAACTCCACATCAGAATGCAGATCTCTCATATCTGCATTCTGCCAAAAATTATTTAGGCATATGAATGAAGTACAGGAGACCCTGGGAAAAAAATTACATGGTTTGATCAACTTTTATCAAATAGTCAGGTACCAGGAGAACTTCCTAAATATAGCCATGCCATGAAAATACTGACAAATCTGAATACAGCTGTTCTAAAGTCTAGTCAGAAGTGGCTGACAGAGATAAATAAGTCAGATTCTTCAGTACCAGAGATATAACAAGAAAAAGACTTGGAAGGATTTAATTCCTCAGTATTCATCATAGGCACTCTTTGATTGAGTTGCTTAGGAACAAACATTCTCACTTGGACCTTAAGGGTCAAAATAAACTCACTGAGCCTAAAACTACTTATAGGCTTGCTTCAATCCAGTGATTCCTGGAAAGCCTCTGAACCCCTCTGAATAATACAACATTGTCCTCATTCAAGGACAATGGATGCTACTGACCCTGACGGCTGAAATATAGATGCTGATATCCTTGATCTCCTTTTTGACTCCTAAACCTTGTTCTTCCCCTTAATCCTTTCATACAGGAGTTGCCAGACCTCAGACAGATCTGGAAGACCTCAGGACCTAAGGAGGCACAAAATTGTTCTTGCAGGTCTGTCCTCTTGCTATGTGACTAAAGAACGTGCCCAGAGATAGAGAGAGAGAAGAGCCATGGAGCGTAGCTGCCTGCTCCACAAAGGGCATGGTCAGACCCAGAGTGTCTTAACCATGTTTGTGAACATAAAACCACTCCACACTGACTAGACCTTCACCAGATTCACTGATCTGTACATACAATATCTATTGGGAGTTCAATACATCAGACAAAGCTTTGCAAGTGAGAAATAACGAATAGTCTGACAAGTGTCTCTTAGTTAATTTAATCATTCATCACGATTCTATCCAAGCTCAAATACATCAACAGACCCTGCCAAATATGCTTGCCCGGTACTCATGATACAAAATCAAAGCAAGTACTGCATTCGGTGTTACCCTAATCACTTGGAGTACATCTAATGTGGAATATGCACTGCTCATAGGTTTGTGCTTTTTTGTCTGGTTGGTTCAGCTGTGTGTGTCAGTAGGTCTTCCAGGATGGAAAAAACCCCAAACACCTTACTTTTTGAGCATTAGTGCAATGATGGTATTAATCTTTGGTTCAGGGTCCTTCAAGACATAAGTTTGTGACCATGGAGATCATGTCATGGTGGAAGCCAAGCTGCAACAAATTTGAACAGCCTAGTTGACTTCCCCAAATGTCACTTCTTTTTTTGTATGGGGGCCATGCCAATTGCCTCACTAGTCACACTCCATTTGCTTCTAGAATAGAACACAACAATGCTGCAGGATGCAAGTGTCTATAGATTGTTATTGGTGTTCTTGTCATTTGACTTGTGTGCATCAAAACTGATCAGTATTTCTCTTCCTACTAAGTGAACTCACAGATTATATCACAAATTATATTTCCTTGTGGTTCTCCATGCATATTTCTCTTCTGAGGCCCAGCTGAATAAATCAGACAGTAAAGTGCTAGCAAAGATGTGGGCCAAGAGAACCTCAGAACTAAACCTTTTGGTGCAGTGAGAGGGGTCAGCGATGTAGGAAACAAAAGGCTCTTTCAAATCATTATCAAAACAAGTTCTGCTGTTGTAACAGGGACCTTGTTACCTCTGCATCTCTCTAATAATTACTACTAACAACACTGGTGCCCACCAAACCCTCGCATGACTGTAATACCTGCTGCCTTCTCAGCCTGTCACTGACCATGCAGACATGGTCACTATCCCATTGTTACCCAGTACCCCACAACCACCTGGTGACCAACTTATTCATCTGCAGATCCATGTTCTTTGTTTGTCCCCCCTCTCATCCAGACTTAAACTGGAGCACAACTCAAACAGACAAAATTGAGAACTGTCAGTGCTAGAGTTTTGTAGATAAAATTTGTTTTCTTGCCTTCTGTTCTAGACATTTCTCTTTTAGCAGTCACAGCCACAGCAAGAAACATCTGTTTCAATCCCTTCAGCACCCACAGATATCTCCATGTCCCTAAATTCCAACAGCCACCCTGATGCATGTGACAGAAGGACAAATAAATGATGGTTGGGAAATGCATTAGGAAATTCCACTAGCAAGTTCCAGGCGGGCATAAAGAGATGAAAGGCCTTATTTGATTGCTACATTCTTCAGTAAAGGCAGTTTTATCATCATCAGTTTCAGCAATAAGCAGTTCAAACCAGCAGGAATTTATTAACAAAACTCTAAGCACTTCATTTCTTCAGAAAGACTTGTAACAGCAGTGTCTAGTTCTCATCTGTCCCATGGGGTTTCTCTTACAGAGAAAGACAACTACTTTTCCTAACAGCCCACACATGAGCAAATAAAGCTCTTCATTCCCTTCCCTCCATGTCTGCTATTTATTCACTGTGCAACGGGGTGGAGTGAACTCAGCAGCCCAAGGGCCATTTGCTGGGCCTGGGTGCTCCTCCTGGGGAAGAGATGTCACCCTCCACTCTCAACTCTACCCTCTACTCTATGCTCTTAATGTTGTGATAAGCATGACTGGTTAAAGATGATGGCTACTGACATTTATTTGGAAAATAGTGTATTGATAACCATTTGCTTATCTGTGCTGATAGTCCAACAACCTGCAGTTGGGCATAATCTTACTTTCCAATTTTATCTTTTTTAAAGTTTTGTAGTGCGTGCTGAGGCTTGTGTGAGTATAACATAAATGGAGCTGGAAGCACATCTGCCCTTTGGACTCGGCACTTACTCTTCCCAGAAAGTCTCTCTTATTATTTCTCTTCAAGAATACATGAAGTTGGCTGCATGCCTGGATCTGCATCTGGTGTCTAAAAAGAAAAATAACAATTTGCTTCAACACTATATTTGGAGATGACAGAGGACAAGAAGAAGCTGAGGCTGAGCAAGTTTGTCATGGAACTGAGCAGCTACACATCATAGCTTGAAGATGATGGTCCTGGGCCTAAGAGCAGGAGCCAGGGAGTACAACACTTTCCTTGTATACATATCCTTGTAAAAACAAATCTAGTTTGACTAGACAAACCTAGTAGATGAGAATGTGTTAGGCTTTTTTCAAGATCCCAGCCATTATATTTTTTTTTATCACTTTGCTTTTAGAAGTCCTCCAGACAGGTGGAGTAAAGTTCATTCTCCATGAACTAAAGAAGATTTGTGCCAACCTGCCACTTCTACTTTGGACATTTCTTGAGGGTATGGAGGTAGTCTCTTGACACCCCACCTCTATTGCATTTCTACCCTGAAAAGAAGCTTAAGGAAAGGTCTGGTGTCCCTGATCTCTTGGGTAATCAAGTCAGCATGAGGAAAACATGTACTTAACTAATCCACAGCCTTACTTAACTAATCTCACTTACTGTAGTGAGAGTGTTTTGCATAGTGTCAGCATCTTGGCTAGCTAATAACTACCTGTAATAACTATCCTGTTCTTACCACAGGATGTGCAGCCTCCTAATTTTTGCGGGATAGATGATCAGTTTCTGCAGGATGGGTATTTCCGTGGATGGGATCCTGTTTTACTCAAGTATGCCTCTGTGAAGAAAAACTCAGTCTTTTCCCAGGCTTGAGATCTGCATTGAAAAGGAAGACAGTGTTCAGCCTTCTATAACTATTAACCAAGTGAATGTTTATTTCTTCAGATTATTATTTAGCCAGGATTATCCATTTGATTCTTCAGTTACTCTGAGTCCTAGCATTATTTTGGATGCCTATTTAGGGAAATCAATGTTCCTGTGACTTTAAACATAACTTTATAGTAAAAATGCCTATTCCAAATATTACTATGTATTGTGGCCATGGTATACTGTGGATGTAGTTCTCTAAATTCACTCTAAAATAACCCAGAGAAAGAACAGATGGAAAAAATTTTTTAAATCTTCATAACAAATCCCAAGCAATTTCCAGAAACTATGTCTGTCAGTTTAATAAGCAATTGCACTCACAGTTCTTCCTTTTTGAAAGATTTGATATTGTATGTATAGGACTTCTTAATCCTGTATTGCATTTCTACAGCTTTTGAAGTCTTGTTTAAACTTCGGAAAGTGAAGTTATTGGAAACTTGGCTATTCTTTTTTATTTGATGGCCAACCAAAATACTGGATATGTCTTGTCAGATGTAAATGATAGGATGGTATGTTGTGATGTGTGTATTTTAGCAACCAAATCCTTGTTTGTAGAGGTTTTATGTTGACATGGGAATCATGCACCACTTCATCAGTAATTTCACTCTCAAACCAGTGTAATTATAATAAAACACAATAGAGTAGAACCAAGCCACAACTGAAACAGTAGCTTTCTATCCTGTCCCATCACTTGTGAATGAGATGTGAAAAGTTCAGGCTTACTGTAACTCTTTCTTAGTGCCCAATACACAGGATTTCAAACAATAAAAACAAAAATTTTCAAGTTCTTACTGTTTTGGGGTTTTTTCCTCAAGCAGAAGAGCCTACAAAAACACTGCCATAATTCAATAGAACCTCATTTCACGGCTTGCCCATCTCTTTCAAAACTTCCTTTCCTGATTATCTTTCTGTATGCTGCCTGTCTGATGAAACACACTGACCTGATCTCCTCTTTACTAAGGTACCTACTAAATAGAAAAGTTTCTGATACATTTCCATTTAGCCATACTATTGTTTTTTCTCTACTGCTTTGTTGCTTTTTTATTTGTACTTCTGGCAGCCTTGCCATCCTTAAACAGTACCTCAGCTGCATCTGTTAGCCTTGTGAATTTAGGGCACAGATAACAAGTTTACTGCACTGCTGTGATGTTTTCATTCTTATATAAGAATAATTGACACACCTGAGGTAGTCTGGATCCCCTTCAAAAAGCAACAGCACTGCCATGTCCATGCTGAGTGAGTTGTTCTCACTGATTTTCAGAATTAACTAACATAATTAAAAATACAAGGAAATTAGTTTATACTTCACCACCAGTTCAAGAAATAAAAATGTTTCTCTAATTAACCCTAAATGTATCATAAGTTAAGTCTTCAAAATAAGAAGAGGAAAGGTTTGGGTTACATTTATGGCTTAGGTTGAAGGAACATTAAGTAAGCTTACTTTGGCCCTGATACATTCACGTTGTAATGTTTGTTACTGTTTGATTCATCTGAAATCTCTTTCTAAGGACAAAGAGTAGTTTTAACTAGGGCAGAACTGCACCCATTCTCTGTATCATGCCAAAAAAAAAAAAAAATCATCTAGGCTTAGATCCCAAGGGCTGGGAAGAAAATAAACAAATCAGCTCTAGCTCTTCTACATAGAGAGTCAGGCAGATAATAGTTTTAAAACAAACTTTGTCTGAGAATTTCTCCTTTGGAATCTGAGATCTCTTTGAAAACTGTAATGTGGTGCTCAGAACACTCTACTGCTGCTGGCTGCAGATTTGAGCTCTTTACCACCTCCTGTTGGGAATACATGTACATAAATCTATGGATATTTACAAAAGCATTTACCAGAGGAAGTATATGCACATTTCTGCAGCTCTCCATTTATAGACCCTTTCATATTCTTGCTATAAAAAGCAGTAAGATACTTAAAGATTCTTAAAATTTAAGTACAGCTGGATGCAACTTCATAAAAGGGAGTAAAAGACAGTATCTAGGTATTACTTATTTATTACGCATACATGGAGCTGTAATCTATTCATTAGTCTTTTTGCATTAATCACCTTGAACTGCCTTTCTGCCCCTGCCTCATGGTTTCTGTCCCAGAGCTGCATAAAGTGTATCCTATTAACATTTCAGTCTTCATATGTAGCTTTCAAATTTATTATTTTATTTGGTAGTCTTCTCTTCAACTAATGCCTCACCTTTAAATTATTGTTCCAAGAAAAACCCACCCTTGAGAGTCCCTCTTCCAGCCCTCCTGAAATATAGCTACCACCCTCAAACACAAGTAACCTTGTCTGCATCTTAAGCAGCTCAGCATAGTGGTCTTTAAATCCTGTATCTTTGAAGAAGGTCCTGAATGTTTTCTGCCAACACAATGATTAAAAAAACAGAGGAAAGGATGTTTTCCAAAGCTTCCCAGGACCTGAAATGAGCCAAGGATGGATGACCCTCTGCACCTCTTCACTAATTCAGCTAATACATCTGCAGGACACTTCAGCCTTGTTAGTAATGCACCTAGGTGCCCATCACCCTTACAGGCAACATCTGCTGCCACATGTGGTCAGACCCCAGCTTTTGGCAGAGCTGCTGCCTGGTGTGGGAAAGGTTTAAGTTGTCAAAGCCATTGTGCAGTGGCAGGTGCCAGCTTGGAGCTGAATAACTACCCATTAATTGCCTGCCTGTTTCTTCCCCTCAAGGACAATCACAGAAGGAGAACAAGACAGTAATTCCCAGCAATGAAGTAAATGTGAATGCACTTGGGAAATGCATAATTGCAGCATGATCCCAATGTAAACAAGAGGAAAGAAGTCACTGAACCCAGGATGAAGAGATCTTTTCCATCAGCCCTTGCTCTGTGAGTGCCGTCTCCATCACATCTTCCCTGGTCTACAGGTGTGTGGCAGGATGTAACCCTGCCCGAGACAGGAGGGTTTCAAGAGAAGTTTGATGAGGTGTTCCTGAGCAAAAGAGGCTGTTGTGAATGAAGCCACAACCCCAGCAACAGCTCCAATCATTAATAAGGTACAAGTGCAAAATCAAAGCCTGTCCCCCCAAAAGAGATGGAGTTTGTGGTCTCAACACCATGAGATGACAATTCAAGAGTTTCTCCTGTGTGCTGGAAAGGGAATCAGCTGTGTTTCCTGAATTAACTACCAGTCCAAACACACTTCAAAAATCAAATCCAGCTCCCAAAATCAATGACCAAGGTTACAGCCCACAGCTGCCTACCCTGATCTCTGCTCTTTATCTAATGGATGGGATTTTCCACTATAATGAAGACAGTTTTAGGTTTCCATAACAGACTGAAAAAAACAAGCATTTCCTTCCCTATTTCTGTAATACAGAGCAGAGTTCAATACAGCATAGAAGAGCAGCCTCTCTTCCTTTTTAAGTAGCTCTACCAAGCACATGACTTTGCAACTGAAATAACTAGCTTTAACATAAGGCATCTCAAGCTGCCAATACTTTATGTTTACATTCTCTTTAAAGTGAAAGTAGTTTCTTCTAGGAATTTCATTCATCAGGTTAAAGAATTCTTAGCTAAAAATTATTATCAAGATTTTCTAAAGCTATAGAAAAGCTTCATTATGTAAAGCTAAGGTTAGATTTTTGAAGCTGATGATTTTGCTGCTTCTTTCATTTGCATTCTTTTATCTATGTAGTGGCTATATAAATAGTGTTCTCTCACTTGTATTACTATCAATATGGGCCAGTAAAAGATTATACAAAATACATCACTATGAGAATCACTGTGATTTTAAAACTGCAGAACCATTTATCACAAATAAAATACAGTGGAATGTAACCTTAACATAAAAGGGAATAAAATATGGTCTCTACTATTACATAAAAAGCATCTTTCTCTAATACGTATGTGAAGAAAGATTATGCTCTCAATTACTCTTTAGTTAATTTATTTATCCAAATTAATCTACATGGGTACAAATTACTGTGAAATTCAATATGTTTTCACTAACTTCAGAATTCTTTAATATCTGTAATGCATGTAAATTTGACCAACTCCATACAGCCCTCTTTTCTGAAAATTGCAGTCATTTTCAGAAAATTGCAGCCATGTGTCAAAATTTGTGACACAAATGATGAAAATGCCTCCTCTAACAAAAAGATGGCTGCATAACACTAGAAGTTTCGCTTGCAGTGTGTTATTTCCTGGAAACACTCCTGGACAAAAACCTGGAAATAATATTTCCTGTTCTTTTTTTAAAGCCTCTATAAGAAGTTTTTGCTCAAATACAGCTGTTGTAGGTCTGACAATATTTTTTAAATTTTCAGAGATTTCTTTTTCCTTCTCTTTATAGCTCAGTGTGTCAGGATTGCTAGACTGAACTCTAAGAACAAGAATGGTGCAGTGTTTCATCTGGAAAGACAACCAAACAAACGCTGACAAGATATTTCACACATCTGAAGGTCTTTTGTCTGCACGTGCTGTTCTTACACATTGTCCTCTCACCTCCAGCATCCAGCTTCTGCATAAACGATTTCTGACTTTCATCCTTTCCAGGACACTTTTTGCTTGCTTTTATATGTGCTTACAAAGCACATAGCCTGGTTTTGGCTGTGATAGAGTTTATTTTCATCTTAATAACTGGTACAGTGCTGCGTGTCTCCGCGTACAGCGAGGATGTTCCGGGGCAGCGCCGACATCGCCGATGGCCGAAATCCATCTCGGCCTCCTGGGATGCGCCGGCGGGAGCAGGACGTGCAGCACGCCGGGCTGCCCAGGAGAGGGGGCTGGCTGCCCGACCCGCCAGCCTTCTCTAGCCTTTTCCGGGAGAGGCGGAGCGCCTGGAAGCCTGGGCTGCGCCTCACCGGCAGCAGCTCCCAGGCTCCCGGGCATAACGTTATGTGCCGGGGAATATCCCTTTGGCCAGCTTGGGTCAGCTGTCCTGGCCGTGCTCCCTCCCAGCTCCTCGTGCACCTGCTCCCTGGCAGAGCCGAGAAGTCCTTGGCTCAGCGTAAGCTCAGCTCAGCAACATCTAAAACATCAGTGTGCTATCAACATTGCTCTCACGCTGAATCCAAACCGCAGCGCTGTACCAATTACTAAGAAAATTAACTCTATCCCAGCCAAAACCAGCTTATGTGCTTTATATCCCACTCAAGCCAGAAGGGGCTTTACAAGGAACTAATCTGAAGAAATAGGTTCTGTCCTGAATGGCAGCTCCAAAAGGAGCATCTCATTTTGGAGTGGCTCACATAACAAGATGCAGCTGATGCATCTGATATATCAATTAAGTCCATGTGTATTATTGTAGAAAACAGACTTAAACTGCACAGGAATTGCACAAGAAAATGCCACTGTAGGAGCAATTAAGGAGGTGGAAGGCTACATGATGTCTTTCAGATAGGAGTGAGTTTAAAGAACAGAATACACAACCTTCTAAAAATTTCACTACAGAAAATCAAAAGATGGATTCTGCAGTTTATTCTGATGGTTTTGTGCACATTGTTTTGGCAGAAAGTCATGTAGATGTTTTAAAATCTGATACCAATCTATGTGACCATGTGCTAAAGCACGGGAAAAAAATAAAAATAAAGGACATGATTTAGTTATTTCAAATTTTCCATTTTCCTGTCACTTGCATAATTCTCTTAATCTAATTTTTTATTTGCATGATTTAGTATTTTTTTCATCCACTCAGAATTCCCCACCCATGTTTTTTTCGGAAAAAGATTTGTCATTCAAACAGGAGCAATCTATTTTATAGTAGTGGTGTAGGTACACACACATTAGGTCATCTTTAAAGCAAAACAGAGAGGAGGAGGAAGAGGGGAGAGGAAACAAGGGCTACTCATTCTAAAGCAATTTAAGCTGAAAAGACTGGACAGCAGATACTTCAGCACCACTTTAAATCGTTTTGAATGCCTATTGCCAACACCCCCTTCAAAGTCATACTTTTGGTAGAAGCCACATGTCAGCATTTGCAACCTTTCTATACATGACACTGCTTTACACCTTATTTCCTTCCTTCAGTATGTTTCTGTTCAGAAAATGTTTTTGGACATAACTGGAGGCTGAGAACTTTGCACATATACAATTTATCCATGAAAGAGTTGGGGTTTTGTTTGTACTGCGTCATTAACCACATAAATCTAAAATCTGAGAGGCATTGACTCTGTACTGAGATGATGATAGTTGTATTGATAATACCATAACTGCAAATCTGTTTATTGAAGGTTACAATGATACTTTGCTGGTCTGCTGTCTCAGGCTTTGCAGAATGAACATTATAAATACTCCTGGGTAAAGTCCAGTTTGGTGAAATGTTGTCTTGCTTACAGTGCAGTTCTGTACAATAATCTAGATATATTACCTCTTCTAGCAGAATAAAATGTAACAAAGGGTCACACTTAAAATCTCTAGTCAAGGGTGGTAGGGTTTTTTTTTCTTTTCCTACTTTTTACTTCTCATTTTTCACTTAAACATTTTCGTTTCAATAGATCCTGTCACACAAATGCCAAAAATAATGTCCCTTTTTAAAGCTTCATGAAACTACCAGATGTTTATTTGGTCCTACAAGCATATAAACATATTCCTAAGGTTAACATTAGTAAGTATATTTCCACACATGAAGAAATTTTTTTAGGTGGAAACCATGGACAGTTAAAGAGAAAAACAGACGAAAGAAAATAAAGCATATATAGTAGTTTATACACAAAAATATAGCTAAAAATGGCATAATTATTGATGTATGTAAGGATTGCAAATAGAGGTTTTTCAGGAAAGACAGTTTTAGCTACAGGTAGAGGGTTTATCATCAGTTTCTAGAAAAATAAATTGTAAAAAATGCCATTAAATGTTTGAAATTGCTTATTTTTTATTCTCATTAAACTCAATCTGCAACTGTGAGTGAAAGCACTTTTCCTGGCACAGAGGAACCTGTTATGAAACAAAAAAGAAGCACAATTTTAAAAAGTAATTTTTTCATATGTCAAACAGGTCATCTGCAGACAGAACAGAGAGGAATTGATGAGGGGAAATTAATCAAAAATAATAATATTCATTAGAAAGATAAGGCAGTAGAGGTGGAAAAGAGAGGGAGTTTGCAGAGAGATAAATGTGTGAATGGCTAAAAAATAAGAAATTGGCTCATAAATGGCCCAGAAGCATTCTATGTACTCAAAGCACTTTCCAAAAGCCAACAAAAATTCAAAATGGTCTTTTGTTTAAAAGCAAAGTACAAGCATTTCTTTCTTCTTCCCAAGTGAATAAGCTCTTATCTTTAAGATAGAATTTGTCTTGTGTTGATGACAGGCAAGAGCTCAGAGAAGAACGTTTCTGTCACTGAGCTGACTAGTGAACTGCTGTGGGTTACAGTCTAATAAAGTTCCCATTAACATCAGAGACAGCAAGATTTTTGGACTGTTTCTTTTTCAGGGAAGAAGTTCTCTTTAGAGCATAGGATCATGAAATAATGATTCATGTGCTCGTTAGAAATTTGGAGACTTTTATAATTTGATAAAACACATGTAGGAGGGAGTTAGCTAATTTCATGGAACAAAAATAATGCCCTCAAAAACAGCATGTCAGCCTGTTAATATGGTTACTATGGTTGTTATGAAATATGCTGAACGGAGCTGTTCAGCTGCTGCAGTGAATATTAAACAGCAATTACTGCTTGCACTAACACCATCACATTATCTGGGGAAAAAAAAAGTCATCTCTAAAAAATAATGTGTTTTATTTCTATACCTGACAAATGTTTGGAGCTTGGCTGCTGATTTTACTTTGTCATTTTCTTGCCGCAGTGTGAGCTTCCTGCACTGGGTGTTCATTCACTTAAACTGACCCATGTCATGGAAGAAAGAACTACCAACAGCTCTAACACTGGAGTGGGGTAACTAAGTTATGTGACAGTCCTAATTGTATACTTGCCTTGTAATTTCTTAGTCAAGCGATTTTTTTGCTTCCTGTCCTATTGTTGAAATACTTAATCACATCCTATCCATATAATCTATTCGGGAAGCAATCTGATCACCTGCAGTGCAACCTACTTCACTCTTCTTGAAGGAGAGATAGACAATAAGAGCTGACGAACTAGAGAAGCTGAGGTATTAGCTCAGCTAGCCAGGGATGTCTTTGGCTGTGGGTTTGCAGCTTGAGGTTTGAGAACCACTCATGCACAGGAATATGAACCCCTGTCACATCCTGACATTTATTTAAGCAGTTTTTTTGACTTCAGAGGGGATCTGGGGGTGTAATGACTTTGCACATTTTAGTGTCTATCTTTAGGCACTACATGTAACTACTGGAATGTGTGTGTATATTCTGTTGCAGGAACCAACATACTCATTCCGACTCTTTACCACAGCATGAAAGGACAGGAAGAAATACTTGAGACACTTGTATCAGAAAGTGGCTCACCTTGCATCCAGCTACTTGATGCAATGAGTCATGTTAGAGATAACTGTTGCAGTGCCCACACTTCACCTTAGAGCAGCAGCTGCTGTGAGAACAATTTAGCTGATATCCTAAAGCCAGCGTGAACACCAGAGACCTGTGACCCGCCTCCGGTGAGACACTCTGCCTTTAGACCTCCTCACTGCCCAGGTAAGGCCAGTGGAAATCCAGGAAACCACCTGGATTTCAGCACTAGCACAGTTTAGGAAGCTCTGTATCACAGCCCATCTGTCGGAAAAGCTAAGTAACAAGAAAGCCTTCTTGCTCCTTCCCAAATTCTCCTCCACAGGTATTGCAGACTGACACATCCCCTCTCCAAAGAACAGTATTAATAAGCTCTCATGCATATTTGCCTCCATTTGACATCCCTCTTGCCCTACTCCTGCCACAGTAAGAGGCTGAGGAGCCTTTAGAAAGTAATTTACATCAAGTGGCTTTGTAAGATTTTACTTATTATCTGTCAATAGCATTTTTGAATAGGAAATTACATTTCCTTCAGCCTCAAAGAAGTACCCATCTTCAAAATGAACCCTGATGTCTTTCTCCAGAAAGAAAGAATATAAACCTGAGAATAAGCATATTCAAAACAACACTGAAATATTAATCTGTACTGGTTGCTAGCTACTTGTTCTGCCAAAGAACCTATTATTGACACATATTTTTACAGAGGCAGAAGAGCTAAAGTCTGAAAAATAATAACTTAAATATAAGCAGAGGAAAACCAAATTACAAAAGCTTTAGGATGCAAATTATGAGTACTGTTACTGTGCTTCTCTTTCCATTTTTCTAGCTCTAGAAGATTACAGGCAGTCTTTCCTTAATGCCCTGTAATAGGCACACGTGAACACAGTCCAAGGTAACAATTTAAGTGGAATGTTGTCCGAAACCTAGGCACAACCTGCTCCACTCCTTTAGAAGGTGGAGCAGGCACTCCATTACCTGCACGTGAAACTCAGTTGCTCATATTCAAACTTCAGCATCAGGACAGACAGACATGTCTCTGTTAGGAAAACAGTTGTGTTGGTTTTGGCTGGGATAGAGTTATTTTTTTTCTTAGTAGCTGTGGTTTGGATTCAGTATGAGAATAATGTTGACAACAGACATGTTTCGGTTGTTGCCAAGCAGTGCTTACCCTCAGTGAAGGACTTCTCATTAACTCAGGTGCACAAGAAGCTAAGGGGGGAGCATGACCAGGACAGATGACCTGAACTGGCCAAAGGGATATTCCATACTATAGAACATCATGGTCAATATTTAAGCTCAGGGGAGTTGGCTGGGAGCTGCCGATCGCTGCTTGATGATGGGCTGGGCATTGGTCAGCAGGTGGTGAGCAACTGAATTGAGCATCAGTTTTTCCTCTAGTTTTTATTTATCCTTTTCCTTTTCCTTCTCCTTTTTCCTGCTGTTAAACTGCCCTTGTCTCAGCCCATGGGTTTTACATTTTTCCAGTTCTCTCCATCCCACTAGTTTGGAGGGTCTAGTGAAGAAGCAGCTGTGTGGAACATAGTTGCCAACTGGAGCTAAACCACGACAGCAGTATTGAAGAAACTGCAGCGTCCTTCCTTACATGACCTAACCTTGTCTGTCCTTCCCTGTGTTCAGACCCACTGACAGTTAGGGAAATACCTCTACACAATCTGGAAAAGATAGTCCATTAGTCCATGCTCAGCTCCTTTTTTTCAGGTCTGCATTGCTAAATGTCCTCTCTTTGGACAGCATTACAAACATAAGATTACCTGTGCAAATTTCTTCAGAAGGGCTTTCAAAGCCAACTTCTACATAATTTAATCTGTCTGAAGTCATGGCCTGAGTGGTTACTGAATGTAAATCCCCAAATCTCTCCATTCCCTATCCAAAAGCAGAAGAAGATTATCAGCTCCTAAAATTAAGTTGTTGTTTAGCTCACTAGTATGATCTGAAATTAGGGCACCTAGCAATAATACTCTGTGTGATATACAATTATATATTTTGACTCCCAAAGTTCTCAGTAGATTAGAAAACATAGCCTTAGCATATTGTGCTAAGCACTTTAATTACTGACTGGGTTTAGTACAGCTTAATAAAGCCTTCTGAGCAAACCCTACTTGAATTTCCTTGATTAATGCAAGATGTGATGCCCTTGGAGTAGGAACTGAAACAGTTCTTTACCCATCAGGATCCCCTCCATACACCCTGTAGAACAACAAAAGCAGAACAAACACTTTTTTTTCTCCCCAGTGAGATTCTGTAAGATAGTATTTTGACAAAGCTAGCAGAGAGGAAATAGGCCACCTAGAAGGAGGCAGAGACTCAAACACTAATCTGACGGGTCTTGAAATATTAGTTCTTTACCTGAAGACAGATATTTCTCATCTCTGCTAGATTTTACCCAGGATCCTTTTTCTCCCTCCCTTCCATAGTTTCGTCATGCCTTTCCCTTAAAGCTGATGGTTTCTTTTCCAGAGTGGACAGCCTCTAAATTGTGGCATATGAAATGTAACAACACTATTAACAACATGGACTACAAAACTGGCTGAAACTCCCACCGAAACCAACCTAAGGGGATGTAAAAATGATCACATAGCAATCACTCGGTAAAAAAACAACGAAGGGTGACAATACCACAGCCCCAGTACGGCTGCTGCTCCAGACTGTCACATGATGGATGGGGAGATTACATTGTAAAGGTCTATTTGCCCAGGGATTTCTTTTTCCATGGTCCCTCTTTTCAGGCACTTGGCTGGAGCTACCAGGTATCATAATTGATTGGTGCCAATAAACCTACCTAATGGAGATGAGAACCCAATGTGAAAAATTTCTATAACACCTAGGTTTTAAGGAAATTAGGTTTGGGGATTTTTTTGCTCTTCTTCTAATCCTGTGTCTATTGTAGCATAACTCCAAAATGGAAGAGCTACAATCTAATTGCCTTTTCTTGCAGTCAGATCTCTCTTTTCCCACTAACCAGCAAGCCAGCTGGTTCTGTAAGGCTCTCAGATTTGATAGGCACATTTTACTGAGATCTGAGCCTCAGCTAGTTTTAACTATCAAATATATAATATTTTTTAATCGGATTATAACAAATCATTGAGTCAGGAATATGCAGGAATACTGAGGGGTTTGCTTTCCTCATGATGTTAGTGGTTACACACAACCTGCACAGGCTTTAGTTATCTGAAATCTAGTCTCTATTTATTGGCTATATTTTTAAGACATAACACTCATCTTTTCATATTATAGTTTTCATAATATAGTTGTATTTCTCAACTACAGATGAGGCCTGAATAACAGTGGCTGTTCACGTGTTATCACAAATTATGCTCCTAATCTGTTCAGCTAAATTTCAATCACATTTTATTCCAAGCTATGTTTATTTCAAAACATGCTGTGGCAGCGGATTGCTACCTTTGGTTTGCAATGTGTTAAACATTTTGTATCAAACCTATTTGGTGATTCAAACACAGACTGCCAACTGAGATCCAAGTCTTTCTCTTTGTACTTGCATGAAAAACAACAGTAATAAGTAAAAACAGTTACCTCGCTGACAGCCTGAGGTGATCTTTAGTACAATAACTGCAAAAAGCACAACAAAACAAAACAAACATAGATAATCAAAATAAACAATCATGAGTAAAAAGCATAAAATAGCATAAAGTGATTGCATTTACAAAGTTAGATTAAGGAATAATGATTAGACAAAAAAAAAATGATCTTGCATCTTGCAAGGTGTTCCTCACACCTACAGAAATTCCTCTTCCTGCCCATTAATGAGAGGTAATACTGAAGAGGACATTTTATTGTGAGTTCTGGGTTCGTGGAACAATGATTAAGCAATTCACCTCAGCTATCATTTACCATAATGTCTTATTAAATAATAAATTATTAGAGTACTTGTTTCCAGCAGTGTTCTAATTCCAGGTTGAACACCCCAGCATCACCTTGCTGCAGCTACTCTGCACGAATATCCCTGAAGACGCTGGGCTCTAGTGGAGTAAGCAAGGCAACGTCGAGCATGTGACCTTTATCTTGGTATTTCCTGGACCTATATTTTCACCTTTCTTCCTCTGTTTCCCTTCTACACCTATTTCTTGTTAAAAGAGGTGGATCTAGCCTGCAGCACGGAACTGCAAACAAACCTTACGACATATGTAGGCATTTGACAAGCTCTGGGCTTCAATAAGGTTGGAGACTGTGCTTCCCAAAGGAATGGATGGTTTCCTACAGTGGCTGGTTGATTTTCTGCTGTATTTTCACAATGACAGCAATCATGCCTAGATCCCTTCTCTCTGGTGACCAGTGGCAAGACCCAAAGGAATGATCTGAAGCTGTCAGAGAAGGGTTAGGTTGGATATAAGAAAAAGGTTCTTTATCCAGGGTGTGGGGTTTAGGCACTGGAACAGGCTCTCCAGGGAAGTGGTCACAGCACCAAGCCTGACAGGGTTCAAGAAGCANCAGAGCGGGGGGCGAGGGGAACGCGAAGGGGAATAGGCCGGGAGGGATGCGGGGCGTGCTGCTGGCAGAGGGGCCGCCAGTGCGGCCCGGCCCGGCCCTCCCTTCCTTCCTTCCTTTCCCTTCCCTCCCCTTTCCCCACTTCCTCCGGTGCCGGAGCTGCCGCTTTCTCCGGGGAGGGCGCGGGTNCTCGATGATCCTTGAGGGTCCCTTACACCTCTGCAATTCTGTGATTTTCCGGTGCTAATCCCTGCAAAGATAAGGACTGTGCTATGACAGGACACAAGTGGAATCCGGGCGAACGACAGCTAACCAGTCCCTCCGCTCGTTCCGACGGCTCCACTACAAGTTGTGGGTGTTGAGGCTCAAAGATACGAGCCTTATCTATGGGCCGCTCCCGCTGCCTCCGCCGGAGGAAGAGGAGGAAGGAGGAGGAAGGCGATCACGTGCCGGGAGGCGGGCTGAGCAGGGCGGGGGTCCGTTTCTGGGAAGGGGGTCCCTCTCCGGGAAGAGGATCCCTCTCCGGGAAGGGGGTGCGTGCGGTGCTCGGGGGATGCTCTGCGGGCAGGGCCCCCTCTCCCGCATGCCCAGCGTCTCTCCTGCTGGCGGACCCGGAGGAGGTTTGCTTTTCCTCTCTCCTTGCGATTCCAGCCCAGCAAATCCATCCTCACGGAGGTACGGCGACCTGTTTGTCCTGCTGGTAACGGTGTGAGCGAGCCGGGCCCTGCGATCCCCCGGCTTCCATCGCGGGAAAATGTTGTGCTGAGGGTTGATTTTGGCGTCGGGCTGAATTTAGGCAGCTTCGGAGAGGCACTGCCTGCGTTCAGCATCCGAATTTAAAGTGGGTCATAGATTGCTGAAGTGCAGCGTTTTTAATCCGTGTTGAGGGTGACGCTGGTACGTCTGCAGAGAGAGCTGGTTAAACCCGCAGCGTTCGGTCTCCAGCAGCAGTTCAAGTTACTCATTGATGGAGCGCTAACACTCAGCAGTTCCAAATTCACTGTGGTCGGGTGTCAGTAGGCACAGTGGTCGACTTTAACCTGGAAAATATTCACCACAAATACTAAACTTGTTTCAAGAGGTTGTTTGTTTGTTTTTAAATTGTGTTAGTGTGCTTAAAGGCGTAAGACCATCACTGTATTTTTGCACAACGTTGTCCATACTTTTTATTGTGCAAATTCATCATCTTGGTTTATATAATATCTACGTATTATATATATTGTGTTGAATATTAATTGCTATGAAAACTGTCAATTTGTGCTGGAAATCATAGTGTTTTGGGATATTGTTAGTGAATTCCACATTGTGAGAAAACTCATTTCTATTTATAAGTCCGTAGTGGCGTTACTATTTTTAGTAGATGTTTTTCATCAGCTTTCCAGTTTTAAGTAGGCCAAATGCAGAGTGATTTGGGTTTTGTTTGTTTGTTTGTTGATGGTGTTCAGGGCCAGTTACTTTGCATAAAATGCACCAGTGATCCTCTTGTTGTGGCACAAATCCGTGATTTTAAGTATTTTTTTGTTATTCATGTGTTAGACTTTTTCAGGATGAACGTTGCTTTCTACAGACTTGGTATGTTGAGAAAGATATATATGACCTTTTAGCAGCACTGGAATTTATGAAGTACTAAACTCAGTTCAGATGGATTAGGCGTTTGTTTTGGTGCATTTGGGCTTGAGTGTGGTTGTCTTGATGCAAATGTGGTCTAATATTCATAAATTCTCAAGTGTTTAGCCATGAGATTTTCAAAATGAGTTTAGCACAATTGTTCTAGGCCTTCATTCATGAGAAGGAACGTGTTTAGACTTTACCATTTTAAACTTTGTCAGACCATCCTAGCTAAACATACAGTTATTAAAACATCTTTGTTTAAATGTTTTACAGGGCCAAACCTAGTTTCTAGTAAGCACGGCTAATGGATTTCACTCAGTGAATTAAGTCAGCATGAACAATATTACCAGTGATTTTGCAGAAGGTATTGATGACATGATAATGGTAAATCACACTTGTGACAGCAGGGACTGTGATTTCTTGTGGTTAGGCAGCAGCATCCAGCAATTCATATGAGTCATTTTGAAGGATCACAGATTTGTTGCTTGTTAAACATTCTCTAATTTAACTGTATGTGCTAAACATCTGTTCTTAATTTGGAATCGTTAGCAACTGTGTCAAAAGACAACTTGTACATTACCTCTCTGCTTTGCTGTCTTAAATTCAGCTAGGAGTAGAATTAAAAATGAAAAGTTGAAAAAAGTAGTCTTAGAACTAGAGAGAACCAACTGAATATCTTCTAATGACGTTATGCTCTTGATGTTAAGTTCAGCTACTCAGTTATCAGCCTAAAATAGCATCACTTAAGACATCAGGAGTTAATTTATATCTTGCACTGACAGAAAAATTAGATAAATTATGTGGAGGTGTGTTAAAATAAGTATTTTCTTCTGAAGGTTCAGATGTAGGTCTTTGTTAGAACTTGTTGCTGCTTGGACTAGGTAATTGTTTCCTTACAATATCCTTTAAAAAGAAAAGTAGAACTAAAATGTAAAATCTGAAACTTCCTTTTGTTTTGAAGCACCTTCAAGAGCTGTAAAAGAGGACTTAATAGTGGAAAAAATCTTACAAAAGTTTATCCCATTCTGAAATGTATGTCAGTTTCTTGAAATGCTGTTTTCTTTAAGAGCTCTGAAGAATTTTCAGGGGTTGTTTGCCTGGAATAAACTTTTGCACCATTTTGTGGAATAGTTCTTGAGGGAGTGACAGAATCCTGAGTGTTTCTCACTAATACATAAAATGCCTGAGCTATTTCAGGAAGAATCCCACAATTCTGTGCTAGCAAAAGAATAGCTTTTCTTGTCCAAGTAGTATCTGGCTATCTGCCTTGGGGCATATTTTTGTTGTTGATTTGGAAAAAAACCAAACAAACATGTAGGAGTAGTCACTGTTACAAACCAGTATCATGCTTGATGTTTGAGGCAAGCAGTGAGGTGTTTGGCGTCTTTAAAAAATTTGTACAGGGACAATTTTTAAAAAATTGTGTTTTGTACTTAGAGAAATGCAGATGTGATAAAATAGATGTGCTTTTGATATCTAAATGGTTTCTTTGGCCCACAGTTAACTCGAAGAAACTGAATGGATATTAAGCCATTATTGCTTATCTAGTGTTTAATGGAGAAAGTTTGCCATAAAATCTTAATTTCTGTGAGCTGGTGTTGGGTAGGCTACAAAATCAGATTTGAGCCCTGTATGGGCCATTGATTCTGGTTTGAGCTCATTTTAAAAGTAAAAGTCTGGGATCCGCTCTTAAGAAGGAGTCCAGAGGGGAAAAGACTGGAAATAAAAGGGAGGGAGGAAGGACAATGCTGATGCCAAATTTACAAGCTGTTTACTCTGCCATTTTTGTCAGTTCTTGTAGAATAGAAAATGAAGTGTTTGGAAAAGGACAATAGTGTTTTGCAGGACATGGCTCAGTCACAGGGATTTTTCCACTACAGGGAAAACTAGTCCAAGGTTGGAGCACTTTAATTTGACTTTCTGAATCTATGAGTTTCACTCTTGGGATGGAGAAAGGTGACACTGCTCTTTCCTCAGATGCTCTACTAACCTAAAAAATGTATTTCCTTTTTTTTTCTTTCTCTTTTTCACCTTCTATCGATGCTCTGAGAAAACTATTGTTCAGTACAATTGTGTGCAATTGCCCTGTTACTTTTGCTAGGTCACCATTGGAGCATAGGAACTTGGGGAAACATTTTTCTCAAGGAAACTGGTGGTTTGTTGTTTTGGTTTTGTTTTTACAGGGACAAGTTACCTATGGTTAGAGCTGCTATTTCAGGATAAAGCAGAGCTACTCGAGTTCTGAACACTCGGATAAAGCCAAACTCTTTGTACGGAGCTCTCTCCTGTATGTGGGTAAATCTTGCCCTGTTCCTCCAGTGGGAAACCTTCCCAGTCTTTAAATGTGTTACATATTTGTAACTTGTAATTCCTGCTGTGTTGCCTAATTGAAAAGCTAGAGTATTGCCAAAGCACTCTACAGTATCTTCTGCTTATAATCGGGGAATTTTTGTGGGTGTGCGTCAGTTTGAATTTTTCATTCTTACTTTGATTAAAGTGTCTGGCCCGGGTTTGGGGTTTTTTCGTTGGTGGTGTTTTGTTTCTTTTTTTAAATATCCCTTCATGTTCACTAAGGAACATTTGTTTTGAACAAAACAATGCTTCAAACGGTGTTTTTAAAGGCATTCAAATATTAAAATGTTTCTGAGGCAATGATGTGTTACAGCTAGAGACAAAATGAGTGCAGCTTGGAAGGGATTTAAGTGCTCTTCAGGAACAGGAGCAGTGACTATCAGGAGGTCACTAGTAAATTTATTTGCTGCAAGCGGATTTCAGGAAAATTAGTTCCTGCAGTTATATTAACAGAAGAGGGACAGCGTATGTCAGCAGAGTGGGTTTCATTCATTTATATGGAAAACTAAAAAATGTGTCCAGGTAAGCTTTGGAAACAGTCTCCAGCTCTTCGGCATTTTTTCCTCCCCCTAATTTATAGTTGACGTTACTTCATAGGTATTGGTTTTATCTGTGTTGTCTCTTAATCAGAGTGTGTGCTGATACTGTCAGAAAACACACTGAGAGTATTCTGCTAGTACTCCTGCAGGTTAATACAGCTTCATACCAGAAGTTTATTTGACTTCCAATATGAAGTCTTTACAGATAATTGTATATTCCGTCCAAGATGTTGGCTAGGGCAATTTGTGTCTGTGCCTAGATAAAGAATGGGGTTGAGCTTCATGGTGGTGACAGAACAAACAATGGTTCGAGACCATTTTCCTTGAGGTTTGCTAAAATTGTCTGAAACTGTGTTGAAGTATAACTTAAATATTTGAATGTTAGTGTTACAATACCAATTGCTGTATTTAGCTCTGTTCTTGTGAGAAATTTTGGGTTTATCTGGGCCATGTAGTGTGCTTCTACAGAATAGCAGGTAGTGTAAGCAGCAATATCAGCCCTTTTATCAGAAAACAACTCCTTTAGTAAAGAACTGGCATGTTTTATTTGTCACTCTATGACGAAAGTTTTTAGCAAGTTATTCCTTTTTTTGTTTTGTTTTGTTGGGGTGGTTTTTTTTTTGTTTTTGTGGGTTTTTTGTTTTTGTGGGGTTTTTTTGTTGTTTGTTTGTTTTTTTTAATGAGTGAAAATTGCTGCTCTTTTGGTGTCAGCTTTTCAGTAGAAAACTACCCTGTAGTTTTTACAGTACTTGAGCAACTTGGCCACTATATTGGCCACGTCATCCTATTTTACTCATTGGAAAGAAGAAATATCTTCAGATTATTTTTTTAATATTCACAGAAAAGCTGTTTATGGTGGGAATGTTTGGGCCATATTTAGTGTTGTCTGGACACATATAAGTATTCTAGGTATTAAGTATGTTTCAACAGCAGTTGTGACACAATGTTACATTGTGTGCCCAGTTACTTTATGCAAATATGACTTCTCTGATATTTTAATGTAAATTAGCATTGCCTTTTCCAAGTTGCCTCCATGTGGCACTTTAAGTTTTGATTTTGCTGATCTGGTGATAGCCTTTGATTAATCCTTTTTTTTTTTTTTTCCATTTTTAGTCACGTCTTTTATCTCTTCTCAGTTAAATTCTGCTGTGTGGTTTTTTTTTTTTGAAAGAAAAATGTATCATATCTACTGCTGTTGCTCATGTATGCTACAGTAATATAGTAAACAAAAATAATTTAAACCAAGGACAATAAACTGGAAGAATAGGGGTAGAATAATGATAGAAAAGAGAAGTAGCATTCTGATGTTGAATCTCTAAAATATGTGTAAAATTGACACAAGCAGCGTGTGCCATCTGCTTCTGTCAGTAGGAATGAAAATAATGATGCTAATTGTAAATGTAGCTTGAAATCATGGGCAAGCTCTCACCATGTATTGCTAAAGTCTAATAAAACTTTGAGGGCAGGGAAGGACTGCAGTCCTAAGCTTGATAATTGTGATTCCTTTACTTTTCACTTATTATACTAGTTAGAACTATTAATAAGTGTAAAATCTATATTTCACTAGAAAGTTTGAGAATTTAATTCTCTGTTTGGAAGCTTGAGTTATGGCCATAATGATTAGGTATTAAAAAAAAAAAAGCAAAACACACCTTTCATTTAAATAGATACAAACTTTGGAGGCTTTCTTTTAAGGAAAAATATGGCGCTGTTGTCTATGAGTTTGAATAGGTCAGCATAGAAAACTTACTTAGCTAAATATTTTAGTGGCATTTGAGTGAATATATGCAGTTATGAAGAGAACAGAAAAGCCCCATTAAAATCTTACATCTTTTGAAATCAAGGGAAGTGAGAACAAGATATATCACAAATATTCTAATGTGGATTCTTATTTCAGGAGTTTTATTTCCCTCTTAAATGTTTTGACACTTCAATAAGCTTGTAGATTCTGTCATTTCACCTTCCTAGTAGTTGAAGGAAAGGTGGTGAATATAGTTTTCCTTGATTTTATTAAGGCATTTGATACTGTACTTCCCAGCATCCTTCTGGACAAGTCTGACTGTAAAGTGAGCAGGTATGTGGTTGCTGGAAGAACTGGCTGAAGGGCAGGGCTCAAAGGGTTGTAGAGAGTGGGGCTACACCTGGCTGGAAATCAGTCACCAGTGGTGTTCCTCAGGGCTCAATCCCGAGGCCAGTTCTGTTCAAAGTTTTTATCAGTGATCTGGAGGCAGGAGTCAAATGCACTATTAGCAAGTTTGCTGATGATGCTAAAGTGAGAGGTGCTGTTGACACTCTCAAGGGACAAGAGGCCTTGCAGAGGGATGTGGATGGATTAGAGTGCTGAACAATCATCAATAGCATGAAACTGAACAAGAACAAATGCCAGACTCTGCACCTGGGATAGAGCATACCTTCCACAAGTACAAATTTCAAGAGTGGCTGGGGAGCAGCACCACAGAAATGGGTCTGGGGATGCTGGCTGACAGCAGGCTCAAAGTCAGCAGTAGCAAACCTTCAAATACAGCACAACCATCTGGTCAAAATGAGTGATCATCCCACTCTATTTAGCACTGCTGCAACTTCATTTTGAGTATTCTGTGCATTTCTGGGCCCCAAAATCTAAAAGGGATGTGAAGGTCCTTAAATGTGTGCAAGAGGAGGGCACTGAAGCTGGTTGAAGAGCTAGAAGTAATGCCCTGTGAGAAGCAGCTGAAGACACAGGGTTCATCTAGTCTGGAGAGAAGGAGGCTGAGGGGTGGCCACACTGTTTTTTGCAGCTTTCTGAGATGGTGAAGTAGAGAGAGGAGTTGCTGATCTCTTATTAGTAGTACCTAGTACTAGGGCATGTGGGAATGGCTGAAAGCTGCATCCATCAGGGCAGGTTCAGACTTGACAGCAGGAAACATTTCTTTACCAAGAGTGTTGTCAAACCATGGAAAAGTTTTCTTTGAGAAGGGGTTGATGCCCCAAGCCTGTCTGGGCGTTGCCCCTAATGCCATACTTAAACATTCGGTCAGCCCTGAAGTGGTCAGGCAGATAGATAAGGTGACTGTTTTCTGTCCCTTTCAACTGAAAACTCTATTCTATTCTGCACTCACGATGGGTCAAATTACAATCAGACTGTTATTTGCCTGAAATGCCAGGGATTTTTTTACATTTGAAAACACTTTCAAAACCATGTAACACAAGAGATACTGGAAACAGGATTTTATTTTTCTAATTCTGCCAGAACAGATGTTCACAAGCATTATCACAATGTGCAGGTGTAGCCAGGAGCAGGTTAATGCAATCCTCAGTTTATCTTGAAAAACCATCACTTGAAGTCTGGCAAAGAAAAGTCAGAGAGCTGCAGAACATTGCAAATCCCTACATTTTGTGGAGAGCCATTTCCTTGTGGGACTGCATGGAGAGAACAGGTTTCTGTCTCACTCACATGTCTCTTGTGGCAAGAAGTTAATGGCACAATTTGTATCCAACATAGTTGCTATGAACTCCACCTCTCCAGGCAAATTTGCCCTTAGAGTTTCATGGAATATTCTGAATTATGGGCTGTTTATCTTCCTCACGAGTGTCTTGCACCCAGGCTGTGCAGAAAATGAACAAGCTGGTCTCTAAACATCACTTCTTCATAGGCTGTGTTTGTTTTGACCGNATGATCTAAAATATTAAGCTTTACCAGAAACAGGAAAGTAGATAACTGACTGATGCACAAAGAAGGCTCTTCTAGGAAAAAACCTCAAAAGTTGTAAGAATGTGATTTTCTCTCTTTATTTGATAATGAATTTTTTTCTGGCTGAATTTTCATTTTAGCTTTCAAAAACCCAAACCCCAGACATCCTAACACCCAGTTTAGAATTTTTTTCTCTGTTTTTAAATTATTTTGGTTTTTAAAAAGCACAATAACCATGCCAATAGAACAATAACAATGTCATGTATCACTTCAGATGCAAAAACTCAAGTAATGTGGCAGAATGAATTCAGGCCAAGCAGTGCCTGCTTCCTGAATAGCAAGAATAAGGATCAGTAATAGTTACATGCAAAAGAATTGTGTGGTATTTTCAAAAGTGTGACACATCTCAAGGACAAACACACTTTTTTTGCCTTCCTAAACTTGTTCCGCCACCGAGTTTCTTGGCCAAGGAGGCATGAAAAGCACTCCTGTGCCTGCCTGGTGCTTTGGTGCTTGTATTGCCCACATGGAATGCTGAGAAGTGGCAGCTCCTCATGGGGCTGCAAGCCTGCAGCCCTTCCAAGCACAGGCTGTTTTGCACAAGCAAGAACCCCTGGAGAAATGGAGCCAAGGGAAGAGCAGAGCTCACTCCCACTGCAAACTTGTGGTGGATGAGAGAGATGGGACATGATTGGTGCTTTGGAAGTGCAAAGGAGGAGAAATGTTGTTGCTGGTAGTGCTGAGATGGGAAGGAAGGTGTCTGGCCAAGTCACCATCCATCAATAAAAGGGAAGTGCTTCTTTTTAATAGGTCCCCATGTGCCTGTAAGACAGCTGCCAAGAAGAATTTAAGATTTTTTTTTGTGCACCCACCTGAAACCATCTGAGAATGTTGGTGAGATGAAATGACTAATTATGTCATTCAGGTACAAAGGAACTTTTTATTTTAATTAACGAGAGAAACTATGGGAAGCAATCTTTAGCACATACTTGGTGATTAATCAGTTTGCAGAGCTGTTGCAATGAGTGCAAAAAGCTGCCAAGCTATGTCTGTTTAGTGAAAGAATCACAACATTTTGATGCCAGCTTAGTGTGACAAGAGAGGCCCTGCCATGTGTCCAAACATGGATTTGATGGATCAGCAGGCAGAGCAAGACTAGGGACAAATTCCCTTACTGTGAGTATCGCCTGTCTAAAGGGCTTTGAGGCAAAAAAAAAATCTGTCAGTAGCAAGGATTTCAGAGTACATGGGATTTATAAGTTGAATCTGATGTTTTGAGTCTTGCTTGAAAACAAATTAGTAGCCAGTGCATTTTAAAACCATGCTTTTCTCTTTGCAAAGGGCCCCACAAGGCAAATGAATGCTGAACTAGCACATTCTGAAACAATTCACTCTGGCTGTACTAATTGCATTGCCATCCTGTGCTGTATCTAGCAATAATCCAGACTGGAAGTAACAACTTCCTATATAATTGGCACTGAGTTCCACATCAAAATAAAATAAATATTTTAGCCAATGTAGATGGAATTTTTTTGGAGTTTCAGGTGTTACTTACCTTTTTTTTTTTTTTTTTTTTTTTTTTTTTAAATATAACCATTCATGGCCTGATGTGAGGTTTGTGTCTCATCCCAAACATTTTGCTATGGCTGCTGTTACACAGCAGGGCACTTCAGTGTGAGTTTTTCCGTACAAAGCAAGTGCTGTTTACAACACTGGAGTGCCGTGATTCTGCTCACGCCCTCGGGTTCAGGTGGCCCAAAGTTCACTGTAGTGCTCAAGGCACCTGACCAAACACACACCACGTATGTCTCCCTCCTCTACAGCCCTTTGCCAGCCATGTTTCAGGCAGCTGCTGTAGAAATAAAGGAGGAAGATATAAAGGTGCATTGTGCTTGTCCACCCTTGCCTGGTGCTTTGAATTCCCTAAAGGCTGTTCTGTGTGACTTGACCTAGACATTGACCATCCCTGGCTGGCCTTTGTCTTCCTCAGCTGTGATGTGTGTGCTCTGGCAGCTCCCCACACCACCTTTACTGTTCCCCTGTGTCCTTGTATCCTCCCTTGTGTTTGCTTAGTGGTGTGTTACAAATGCCCTGTTGAGCTTTGACTGGCTGTGTTTTTGCAGCTTTGGAGTTGACAGGAAAAGAAGTCTTTGAAAGACAGGAGTGGGAAGAATTTCTCTATCTTGCCATTTACTGAAAGATAATCCACCCAGGAGGAGGCAAAGTTCTTGAATTTAAAAAAGCTATTCCCCCAGTATTACAAAAACTTGTCTGATGTGGTTTGTACTGCAGGAGGTATAGCTTAATCATCTGAGCATTTTGCATAAAATTAAATTTTCTTTGTGTTTCCATGAAACTTTTGTGACCTTCTGAGTCTACCCTTTCTAGAAGCTTTAATTGGACAAATGTTCTGATGGAGAATTTAAGTGAATCATGCATCAAACTGCTACAGTTTTATAGGAAATTCAGCCTGAAAATTCTTTCGAAAGCCTTGTAGTCAGAAGAGACTTAGGGTAATTGCATTACCTTTAACCACTAGTTACACACACTTTTTTCATGGAGAAACTGTCTGGCAATGTAAGTTGCTATAGCAGCTGAATTTACAGAGCAAATAGCAGTGTACATGCTTTATAGAATGGTTACTGCACTATTCAGGGATTTTAATGGACTTTTCATCTTTTTGTTTGTGTCAGCTCTGGATGTGCTATTAACTAACACTGCTATTTTTAAGGAATTCTATGTGGAAATTCCTTTAAGTTGTCTTCCTGTTTATTGAGAGCATTTACGTCAGTATTGAAAACCTTAAAGGATGCACAGCATCGTGCTTTTTATTCATTGTATGCAATGATCTCACACTAACAGCATGCAGAAATGACCCTTCTAAATCTAGACAGTGCTCCCTTATTTCAAACAGCCTAATTGAACATTAATTCTCTTGCTTCACAAATCCTCTGAGAGATGAAGAGGATTCTCAGTACTGTGTTAGAAACAATTTCTAGGGCCTACTTGCCTAATTCTCTTAGTCATCAGTTTAGCAAAAAGAGAGCTGACATTGTAAGATGAAAATACCTCTTGGAATTGTGGGGGTTTGTTGACTAATGTGGTTTGGTTTTGTTTGTTTGTTTAGAAATTCTTCCTGTATGGATCAGCCTTCTAGTGATGGTGAAACTGGGAGAAGACCACTCTAAGCAAACACAGGATGATTCGGATCCCAGCTGATGCAGAAAATGCTCACAGTAGCAGTGTGGAATCTTGTCCTTCCTTGCGGGATGTCCACTCCATCAACCCAACGCAGCTGATGGCAAGGATTGAGTCATATGAAGGCAGGGAGAAGAAAGGCATATCAGATGTCAGAAGGACTTTCTGTTTGTTTGTTACATTTGATCTCTTATTCATAACCTTGCTGTGGATAATAGAATTAAATGTGAGTTGTCTTTTCAGTACCTCCCCTTAGGCGGTATATTACGGTTTTATTCACTTCAGAGGTGGTTAATAAGTTGCTCCTTTCTATCCAAAAGTATGTTATTTGTATCTATTTAAGTTTAAGCAGCTTATTTAAGCTTCCATGAGCACAGTACCTACTCAACTGCATCTACTTTTATTCATTAAGATATGTGTTTATCTTCTTATTGTAAAACCTTTAGATGTTCCTGTAGTCTGTGAACCATGCTGAAAAAAACATTGGAAATCCAGTGTAGTCTTCAGGCATCAAAAACAGAAATGTTACTGTACGTCCTTGAATTTAGCAAGAAGTGTGAATTTTAACCAGATTCAAGACTCTGCCTTCTGAGTAACTTTAAGTCAGTGATATTTCACTGAGGTATTAGTCCTTGAAAAGACTTCTAATGGCCAAAACTTTTCTTTTGTATATTTTCTTTGATGTAAACTTGGTGTGTCATACATTATGGATGGCAGGGTGCATTTAAACAACATAAACTCCCACAGTTGCCACCTTTTAACTCCAGCATTTGTAATCTGGAAAATGAGGCTGTTCTAAAATTTCAAGAAAGCAACTGGATAGCTCATTTGTTGTTATTTCATAAGTAGCATCCTAGTTCTTGAGCTGGGTTTTAAGCTGTATGCTAGTTTGCATTTAAGAAAGGACACACTAGGGAACAATCCCTTTTCTAGAAAGAAAGATCTGGAGTAAATATTTTTTATCAGCATTTCTTTACTAGATAAATAACCTTGGTTATTAATTTACATTATGAAGCTTCAGGAGCTTACTGTTCAATAGTTCATTGATACAGTGAAAAATACTCATTCTGCTATAATTTGAGAGAGCAGATTTTGCTTGCCTGAATGATGTAATTTTGGGACTAGACTTCCTGTTTCTCTCTAGGTGGAAAAATGGTTGTAGCATAGTGTTCTGATGCAGTTCTTTTTTTAGGCCAGTTTCTCAACAGCTTGTACAACTAAGAGGAACAGAGTGGGTTTATATCTCTTGTTGAGGTTTCAGGGTACAGATTTTCACATGAGGGCTCTCAGAATATTGAAGATTCTGAATAGAAAATGCTACCAACTTATGATATCATGGTGTTTCATTTTGAATGCTACAGTATCAAGGGATCTCAAGATCACAGCAGTTTTCTTTGTAAAAAGCTGTATTTTCAAGACAGCATATTATGAACCGGTGTCCTATGCTGCCACATGTCAGCAAGAATAAAAAACAGGTTTTTGTCATTAGAAGTCAATGATATTAGAAGCTAAAATTTGATATCTGGGATCTGGCCCGTGCTTAGGTTTTTTGTTCTGTTTTTCTTTGAATTGCTTTATTTGCTGAGAAGTCATACTGCATTGTGTTAGGACCCTGTGTTATTGGTGCATAAGTAATGGGTCAGAATTGCTATGAGTGTTCTGAAAACATTGTTTTCACTTTGTTGCTGTTATCCAGTTTCCTTAGGTGTGGCGTAGTTTATTGTTAAATGCTTCGGGGAGTAGCTCCATGGCATTTTGAGCAAAAATCAAGGCTTTCATGGTTCTCTGTTTATCCTTATTTTAACATGGTGCTCACACAGCCACATAGTGATGAACAGCTTGGAGTGGGGGAAGCTGATCTTCCTTATTTATGCTGGAAATAGATAATCACACTTGATGCAGTAGAGCAACCAAGGGAAAGCTGTATTTTGAAAGTGGTTTGTTAGGTAGACATAGAGGGGAGGGAGAGGGGAAGAAATAAAAGAAATTCGGAATTGGAGTGACTAGTCTCAGGAAAACACTGTCCAGCAGTGTAGTTGGAAAAGTGTGGAAGTATGTAGACTGCATTGCTTTGAGATAGTGAGCATATGTTGTTGGCATGCTTTGGTAACTCCTTTCCTTAAAAAGATGACAGTAGTCAAACTCAATATAAAAGCCTTCTGTTGGTGTTGTTTTACATAACTATTTCATGCAGTGCTTTATTATGGAATTTCATATTAAAAACAATAGAAGATGGACACTGAGGTTTTTAATTTTCAACTAAGATAGATTCTCCTCTCATTCTCTGAGCCAATGCACCTTAAATTATTTTCTTACAAGGCCAGTTTGAACAGTAGAATCCTTCCACTGGAAAGAAACATGGTGGCTAAGGAAGATATAATTCTGAATCTCATCAGCAAATGGAAGAATTAAACTTGAATGTTAGTTATTTGTGTGAGATTAGTCTAATAGTTGCAGCTTCTGCTTTTTTTACTGTGGATCTTTTGGCTCAGCTCTCTTAACAAATCTTGTGAGGGCTGATAAGGAAGAGATCTGAAGTATGAATTCAGTTTCTGTTTTGTTTCCTATTTGCTAACATGTGACTAACTAGAACTGGGTTATGGTTGACTTTTTGATCAGCTGTTTTGATCCTCCTTATAAGAGGTAAAACACTTTGTGAGTTTGTGTAACAGACCTTAACATTTAATCATTTATTCCTCCTTCAATAACTTGTTTACTTTTATTTTGGGACAGCCTGAAATGTTGTTTGCCTAGGCCAGATGACAATCTTAAATGTTTTCACTTTGAAAAGTCTATGTAATCTTGAAAAACAAATAACAGCAATAGTCTTGACATTATCATTCTTGGCAGACAGCTCTTCTGTACGTAGTTTAATGATCTTTTTGTATATCAGCAGGGAATTATTAGTTTTGCTCTTCATATTTGTGTGTATTTTGTTTTCTGAAGCTGTGTGTGTTGTTGTTCCTTTGTAGGTAAAAGGAGGCATTGAGACTACCTTAGAGAAAGAAGTCCTACATTATGACTACTCTTCTTCATATTTTGATATATTTGTAAGTGTTCTTAAAAAAAGAAAAAGAAGCAGCAAAAGTATAGTTTTCCCATTCCTCCTTCCACAGATGCTTCCTAGTTTGAGTCTTGTGAAAGGGTTGATCTTTTCTTGATAATTTAAACCAGAAGGGCCAAGTTTCACCCATCTAGGGGTTACCCAATCCTGCTCTGGGAGCAGGTTCATGGAGCCTGTGGATAGAAATGTTTAAGGCCAATCGATTTGCATCTTTAGCTTTGGGGTGTGTGGAAAAGCAGATGGAAAACCCAGTCAAGAATGTGACTTTGATGTGACATAAGGTAATTCATTAAGAGGACAAGACCCATAGCCCTCCACTCTAAAATCATTTTGCTTAAACCGACATTTTTATCCTTCATTGGGCATAAGGTGGCTGCAATGAGGAGAGATTTGTGCCCAGGGTGGCCTGCACAGGGCAGGTTTTTCAGAGTTTTGTGTTTAACTCAAACGGTAAAAAGAGATGATGTGATGATGCTCCCTTACTATGTATAAGTGCCTTAGGCACGTAAGAGGAACTCAATTGCATTAGGAAATTTCTTTCTTTAAGCAAATCTGTAGCTCTGTAGTGGCAATGCATTTTGCACTGCATGGCCCAAGTAGAAGCTTTTTCTTTACAGTTCTTCTAAAGGGCAAGATTCTTAATTCTACCAGATCTTCTTTGCCTTGCAGAGATGACTTGGTTTGTTATCAGTCATTTTCTACTGGTGACCATATCCAGAATCTCTCTTTGAGACGGGTGTAAAAATCCATCCTTACTTCTGCATTGGACATCTGCTGTGTCAAATGAACTTATGTACTAGATTGAAAAATTTTATAAGCTAGCAAACTATGCTCCTTCTCCCTTTTCCATTGTTTTGCTGGCAGGGTCTCCATGATATACTATGCTGCAGAAGGCAAAAAATGTTATCTCTAAACGTTGATGCTCTGGAAATTACTTTATCCTGTAGGTGAACCAAGGGTTATGAACGTATAATGCAAAATAATAGACTTTTATTCCCTGGGAAGGGACTAGAACTTTAATTTTTGCAAAATTATTTGTGGGTTTTTTACAGGATTTCCTCTGTTTCTACTACATATTTGCATAGGATTAAATAGGTTTATCATACCTATGGCCATGGCTGTCTTTGATTTCTCTTCATTTTTAAGCATTTGTTTCACCCTTTTTGGATTCTGAGCACATATTTTAAAACAAGTTGGAGACAATCTACTATCAAAAAATAAACAGGGAAATCAAAGCTCAGGATCCCTGAAATCGAAGCTCAGGGTCCCTGATTCAGAGATCTTGTCTGTCTGCTGTTGGTTTAATTTTCTGGCCTACAAATAACATTTCTCTACTGCCAAATAGAATGACTTGCTATTGTGGGCAGCTACATATAGAATAATTGATTGTTGCAATGTTAGTATTTCACAAAATACTAGAAGTATAGTAGCACACTGCTGAGATCATTGAGATGCACAGTGATGTTCAAGGTATTTGCTGGATTAACTGCATCCAGATGTTAATCTGGGTTAACATAACTGCGTAGATTTCAGTTAGGTAAAATGATCAAAGACACTTTGTATAGCTTTCTTATGTTTCTTATTTATTAGTGGAATGGCACATGCTTGCATATTTGAGCCTGTCTAGGCAGGTGGATGTTGCTATTTGCTTTACAAATGAGAAATAACCTTCTATTTCTGTTTTATAAGGACACATTCAAATTTGTTTCTTGGTAACAGAACTTAGACTGTCCTAAGTTTCTTTATAAGTAGTTAGTATTTTCGGTGAGTTGAGACTATTGTGTTCTTCTGTGTTCTGAATTAACCAACCAATATTTTTTCCTCTCTCTATAGCTACTGGCAGTCTTTCGGTTTAAGGTGTTAATACTTGCATATGCAATGTGCAGACTGCGCCATTGGTGGGCAATAGCTGTGAGTAGTAGCCAAGCATAATGGAGTTTTTCCTAGAATGGATCAAGCAGACAAAATTTTAGATGCCTCTTAGCGCTTGTGTGTTAAGAATCATCTTGATGGTGTATATATAAAAATTTGTTGCACAGTAACAAATTAAAAACTTGTTTTCTGGAAGATTTTCAGCCTAAAGGCAAGAATTTAATAGCGCAGTGGGTGTGGTTCTTATTAGGTATCATGTTAATACAAATTGAAGGTTTATTTTTCATCCAGTGTGGATGCCTCGTCATAACTGCTTGTTACCTCTGAGACTTGTTAATCAATGCTGGAAATATATTTGCATTTGTAATAATGAACCTTCTTCAAAAACAAGAATTGGCTTTATTGTGCCAGAGATCCAGGTGCCCGTTAAGTCCCACATTCTTATGTTAAAAAGTTTTAGATGCCACCCATTGAACACTAGCATCTGTATTGCTTCATGCTCCAATATGAAAGGTTGAATATGCATCCCTTCTTAAAAAAGAAGTTCTCAAGAGCTGTAGGCAACCACAGTGGATTGGAACCAATATCTTTAATGCAGCTGTATGGTGTGAATGACAAAGAATGCAAAATTTGGTGAAAAATTCATGCTTCCACCAGTCAATACTATAGGTTGTAATACAATAGGTGTATTGCTGGCTTAGTGCTTTGTGAATCAGACTTTTTTTTTTCCTTACACTGTGGTAGGTGCATGTAGAACATGTTCATGTGTAACTTTCTTCAAGTGAGTAGCATGCAGTTTGCTTGGTGCTCTGAGACTACATGCCATGATTTTTATAAGATTGTGTTACTAGCATGGCACAAACACATACATAGTGGCAGCCACTGCTCTGATTGTGCTTATATTTAAACGCATGCCTCTTAGAAGTCCTTGCTCTTAGTTGTATAGCTTTAGAGTATTTCTTAATCCTCCAACTTGATGCCTTTGTTTGTGAGGGGGTGAGAGTGAACCCATCATGGTAGCAAGTAATTAGATACATAAAGCTTTGCTGAAGGTTTTGCAAAGCCTTGAATCTTAACATCCTACCTGTGATTGACAGAAGTTGGTTCTGCTGTTTTTTAAAGAATTGCTGGACCCAAATGCACTAGAAGATATAGAGGCCTTGCTTATATGACCAGTATTTGTTCACTGCTTTTTCAGATTTTGGGGTTTTTTTAGATACTTTATCCAGCATGCCGATTTTTAAAAATATATCAGGTAGTATCAAGTCTTCAAAAAAATAAATTTTTCAAAATACCACTTCATGAATTAAAATATTTATTCCAATTTACTCCCACAAAGATGTTTTATTGTTTGAAATGGATATTTTGATTTGGATGGTAGTGAAAAGCATTTGGAACAACTGCTGTTTGCTTTTTTCCCAAATACGTAAATAGTTGGGGTTTTTTTTAAGGGACTTGATGAATAAAGTACACTATCTTTATTATACAGTAAGATCACAATTTCCATAACTCAGGCAGTTTAGATTCTACACAAATGCGATGTGGAAATCAATGCTTGGAGGTGTTTGTATTAAAAGTTACCTTTTATAAGGTTATTTCAATAACACTTTAAGTTAATTGTATCATGCTTGTTATATTTTATTAGTCTATGTGATCTTGCTGTTGTCAGTAAATATTTAAAGTTGAAACTAATAGATAATGGCAGAAATAAGAAACTAAATCCATTCATTAGTTTATCTGTTCTGTCTCTTTCAGTTTACAACAGCAGTGACCAGTGCCTTTTTATTAGCAAAAGTAATTATTTCACAGGTATATATTCTAATCAAATGTTTGTTTTACTTTGTTTTCTTAAAAGCAAGATTCTTTAGAGTAATTTTTGTAATGTTTTCTTTCTTTCTAGCTGTTCTCACAAGGTGCTTTTGGCTATGTGCTGCCCATCATATCCTTCATACTTGCCTGGATTGAAACTTGGTTCCTGGACTTTAAAGTGTTACCACAAGAAGCTGAAGAAGAAAATAGTAAGCTTGTGTTATTTCCCTTCAATCACTGCAGTTGGCAACACTTGATCCCATGTTAACTGGCAGAAGAATGCCTCTTTCAGCTTCTCAAAATTTGAAGAGCTGTGGAAAAAAAATCAAATGGCATGATTTTTTCTTCTTTGGGAAAGGGGAACATATGCCTTCAAAGAAGTGAGGTGTTAATTAATTTAGGGAGGCAAAGTTACAAGTCAGAAGGGCCAGATCAGCAGTTTGTCAAGCACTTGGGAATGCATTTAATTTTGTGTGCTTGAGATATAAAAATTGAACTGACTTGGGTTTGTAAAACTTTATTTTTTGGATAATGCATAAAGTGTCTGGCTCCTCTTTTAGGAAGAGTAGACACAATAACTGATTTGATGTCACTAACTCTTCTTTTGAGGTGGAAAGGGGAAAGCAAAGAAGTGTTGTGGAGAGTCTGTTTCGTGCACAGGCAGAATGAGACCAGAACAAGTATGAATTTCAGCCTTTGAGATGAGGCACCAGCTCATCTGACACTCAATATATTCAACTAAATGGAGGAAATCCACTGTTTCAGTTGAAAGAGAATACTGCTTGAGTGGTGAGGGAAGAAAAGCTTACAGATGCTTGTGAGTTTCAACAGCAGGAGAGTAATGATACAGCAAACCTGTTATTTATGCATCATTACCTGAAATACAGTCTGAAATTCTGTTGGAAAGGCATGTTTATCTGTTAGGTAAATCAAAAAACTGTACGTGGGCATGGATGCCTCCATTTTTATGTGCTCTGAATGCAGTCTTTCTACTTTGATCCCTTCCCTCTTCTTTTTCACTGGTCTGAGAAAGTTGGTTAAATGAGAACAGTAAGGTTTACCTGGAGAAAAAGAAACTTAGAGTAATTTTTTTTATCTTATAAGGGGATGAGGAAATACAGCTGCATCACACTGTTATCTAAGTAGATAAGAAATCTAACCAGTTTGGAGACTTTTGCATTTTTTCATATTGAATATTCACAGACAAAATATTCCATACATACACATGCAAATAGTTCATGAAGGTTGCAGAAACTGAGTATGTTGAGACACACAGGTGAAAGCAAGTCATTAGTGAAGGGTCATAGTGGCAGAGAGAGAAAATAATTTATTTGATTTTGCGTGGCACCTCACTGATCATTAAATACATATTTCGGAAGTTTTAGTTAGCCAGTGAATATTGATGAATTTGCATATGGCAACCTAATCATGTAATCACACATAGTAGAAGGAAAATTTCCTTAATTCATGTGTGCAGTAGCTCTGTTTTGCTAATGTGTGTCACCTTAGTTGCCAGCATTTAAATAGAAAACATAAGTGTTAAATTAATTATTGATGCTTTTTAAAAAGCTATTTATTTAAAGAAATAACTAGTTAGGAGTGCTAATATAATACATCAGTCTTCAAGATTCTTCATCAGTATTTGATCTTTAAGATTTTATGTGTTAGCATTGAGGAATTATTTTCTGGTATTTTTTTTTCTTTTAGGATTTTTGATAGCACAGGATGCTTCAGAACGAGCAGCTCTTCTTCACCCAGGAGTCCTCTCTGATGGGCAGTTCTATTCTCCTCCTGAGTCTGTAGCAGGTAGTTACGTGTGCTTAGTGAAAGATTTTTCATATTCACTTTACACTCCTGCATATTTCATGCCCTTCAAGAGGGGAAGGGGGGAAATATATTTTTGTTTTTAGATGAAAACTGTATTTATCATCCTAAAAAGCAAGATTCTTTTTTGTTCAGTAATTCAGTTTAGTTGCTACCTACCAGATGAGTTACAAGATGTGATTCGTGTATTTTAAGTCATGTTCTGACTAAAAGCAAGGTAAGTCTGAAATAAAATGGCACCACAACTGAAAGGAGGCAGTTATGGTTTGCTTCTGCCATTGGTGATCCTTATGGGTCCCTTCCAACCTGAGATGTTCCGTGACTCTGTGGTCTCTTATCTGCCAGCAATAGCATTTATGCAGCAATGCAGAATTTAATCCAGCCTAAATTTGGAGCTTTATACTGTCTTAGGATAGACAACGAACCTGAAACTGCTCTAAGGCAAACTGAAATTTCAATCAGAGCTTCTTTTCTTTTCTCATAACAAAAAGAAAAAGCCTTCTCTCTATAAAAAGGTTCTCCTGTCTGGGTAAATCAGTGGGTAATGTTAAGTACATCTTAACTCTGCATATCATTTGCTTTGTCTAGTTGAGGTATGAGTTGATTAAATCAAAAATAAATATAAATACTGCAAGATTCAAGAATGTGTATCAAGCATTTCAAGGAGAAAAGTAATTTCTTAATGGATCAAATCAATTTCAGTTACCTGAGAATGCACTGGGGACCCCCAGCTCCTGTATCAGTCTTTTTCCCCTAAAATGTAAACCTCCTCTGCAAAGCTGTGCTGTATAATGCAATACAATTAAAATAATATCTGCTAGTTGCTACAGGTAAGTTTGCCTCTCTTGCAGTATAGACTTATTCATGTTGGTGATATTTTTCATTTTAATGTGTGTCTCTGGTTTCTCTCAGCTGTGCATCTTGGCTTAGTGAATGACTTCGAGCTCCATCTAGGGGTCACTGAGCATTAGTGTCGAGTATAACCAGTGATTCAAAGTGAAAATGGATTTTAGCTAAAACTGTGGATCTGCTTTGAGGAATAATGGAAGTATTGTACTGGACTCAGCTGTTCAGCCTGGGTTTTGTGGGGTTTTTTTAGCAACAGAATACACAGTGTGAGAGGAAGTGTAAGTGAAGCTAACGCGTTTTTCTAGACATTGTGGCTGGGTCACTGTTGCTTGTGCAGTGAGATGTTGTGTTTCAGCATGCATGTATTGACTGTAGGTGTGCCATTACTTTCAGCTTGTCCAGTGGGATTCAGTAACAGTTCAGGTGCTTTCTCCAGGTCTGCCCTGACTGCCAAGTACATTTTAAGCACCCTTTATGGGTATGAGACGCAAAAGAAACAGACAGATTAATATATTTGAACTAACACACACTGGTGGTAGTCACAGAGTAAAACTGCTGGATAATGTAGAATAAAAATAGCTCATGATTAAAATTTTTCTTGAAAAATCTACTTTCTTTCTGAGAAGATAAACTATGGATTGTTCTAAGAGGGCAATTTTTGGTCACTTTGCCATACATACTGATTTGACAAATATTTAGAGATAAACTATCCCCTGTGATCATGCAGCAGGGAATAAACCTCTCTGCTGATATGGCACCATTTTTTAAAACAAATCTTTGCTTTTAGGAGGTGACATATAAAATGAGCTCTGTTGGAATTTTCAGAATATTTGTCTCTTTTTGTCTTTCTTGAAGCTACACGTGTCCAGGGACATGCCTTGGAGCCACTTCTTATATGGGGTGACCCTTCATCTTCGACATTGGTTACTTGGTAACCAAGTCTATTCTGGAGGTAGCAAGTGGAAGATCAGCCTGAAAAGAGTAAATTTATTCAGTTTCTGTACAATTTGAGCTTCAAAACGCAGCCAATAAGCTATTCCAAGAAATGAAAGACATTCAGACTAATTTGTCCAGGAAAAAAAAAAAAGCTTAACACTTTTGTGTCTTTTAACTTCTCTCAACTGATCTACAGCATTCTTGTCTTCCTTTTCAGGTTCTGATGAAGACTCTGAAGAAAAACAAGACAGTGAAAAACCAATTGTATAGCAAATAAGAAAAAGCAGGTACGTTCCTTTTTGTAGAACCTGAATATTCCTAAAGATATGGTTTTTCTTCCTTGTTCCTTTCCAAACAAATTAAATGGTGGGTTAACTCTTAAGAGTTCATAATTTTTGAACTCAGTCTGTGTCTCATAGCAGCCTTCAAGAAGGAAATCCTGCCAAGCTCTTGGGAGCCTAGAGTCAGGTTCCTTTGCATTTATTTTTTGGCTCTCCTGGAAAGGACAGTGGTGGACCAGATGTGTAAAAGCTCCTTTTTTTGGCAGCAAAGAGGTACACTTCTTTGGAGATGAAAGCACAAGAATGCTAGGAGAAGATTTCATTTGGTTTAAATCTAGGATAAGTATGCCTGAAGATTTCATGGGCAAACCTGCTTTGCTCTTTCCCCTCCTGTTTAAAACTACAAATGGGTTACAAATGGAGCAGCCTCATCTTAACATTTTTGTAGTGTACTTTGTTTAAATATGAGATTACTTCCTTATTTTGGAAATTACTTAATTTACTTCTGGAATTATCGTGCCTCATGCTTTCACTTCACCACTTAGTACAAAGCTCAAGCTGGGGAAGGTATTAAACGTTCTTGAGAAGCTGAAACTTCTGATTTGAAGCCTTCTAGTGCTCACCTGGAAGAGTGGATGACCTTTTCTTTTCAGCCTGCCTGTTTACAGTATCTGTTTTCTTTACTCCCATCTTCATTCATCCTGACTTGTGTGATCTGTTGCAGAAAGAAAATCTCTGCAGGAAGTTGTTGGGGTTTGGAAACTGGCAACAGAGTCTGTGGCTGACTTGCTGGCAGAGCTGCTGACAGGAGAGTTTGCTCATTAGAAAGTAAAGGGAATGGTTCCCATGTACTGTAATACCTCATGAAGATGTACCTTGTTGACATATGTATATTAGGTTGCCTCCCAGGTGGTATGAAAGTATTTGTCCACAATGTATTTTATTATTCAGTGATTCCTGAAGTTGATCTTCTAATGACTAGGTAATTACTGGAAAGTGTTGTCTTGTGTACCTAATCAAGAGACTGGTAATATAATGAAGTAAAACTTCTCTGTGGTGGAAGTATATTTAATAATTGTTGGGTCTCACTAGATAAAATTATTTTATGTTATTGCAGTTTGTCATTAGTTTATGTTTACCTTTTTTTAACTCCATGCATTTTCTTTTTTTTTTTTAATGGATATGTTCACTTTCTAAAATAAAAACGTTAAAACATGAGTAATGCATTATGATATTTCATTGCTTGTCATTGGAAAAATCTACATTTACTACTCCTGTATATGCAGGGCAACTCCAGTTTGCCTAGATTTTCTGCAAAATGTGTTATAGTACTGTTTGGTACTCCCTGCATGGCCTGTAGGGAGACCATGTTAGTGGTAGTGGCACATCACTTCTTTGTTGCATTGGCTTCAGTATGCTCTTCCTAAAGTTCTCTTCTGTAATTCCTGCATGAAAATATAAGCCAGGACCAAGTTTATCCCTTACATTGCTTCAGAATAGCCAAGATCTGTTTCAGAGGATGCAGGTAAGAATAAATTGTTAGAAGAAAGAGAAATTAAAACCCTGTCATTTAACAATGTTGGAATGTTCCTAACCAAGGATCTGGAGTATCTGAGGAGGAACTGCAGGAGCTGGGCCTGTTTAATCTAGGGAAGACTGAGAGGGAATTTCATTAATGCAGATAAATATCTCTCAGGCAGGTGCCAAGAGGATGGTGCCAGACTCTTTGGTGGTGCCCAGTGACAGGACAAGGAGCAATGACTGTAAACTAAAACACCAGAAGTGTCACCTCAACAGGAGGAAGAATTTCTTTACACTGAGAGTGGCAGAGCACGGAACAGCTGCCCAGGGAGTTAGCTCATGGAGTCTCCCTCTCTGGAGAGATTCCAACCCCACCTGGATGCGTTCCTGTGTCACTTGCTCTAGGTGACCCTAGACCTTGGCAGGTTGGACCAGATGATCTCCAGATGTCCAATCCAACCCTAACGATTCTGTGATTAAATCCAGTGAGAAAAACACATCTGGGATAGGAGGTCAAAGGTTCCATTAAACCTATGAACTTCGTCTAGTTGCACAACTCATGACTTTACTTGAACATCCTCTTCAATCTGCAATATGAAATTCCTCTGCATATCTAAGAAATTCAACCTATTCTCAGTGCCTGCTTCCTCCTGCAGTTCAGTACTTGGAAAAAAGGGAATTAATACAAAAACTGCAAAGCAGAACAAGCCATGTGCACTGGTAACAGAAAATCCTTGGGGCGGGGGGTATTTTGTTACACCAGACATGAATAGTTATATATGGCAGATGTCAGATAAAGATTTTGCAAGCCTCTCCTAAATAAGCATCTTTCTTCCTGAGTGTATGGCTTGGATGCTCTGCATAGTGAGTTAACTGAGATGCCATGTTTTCATACATGGGTAGTTTGCCAAGGAAGTTACTCCCTTTGGTGCATCCCCAAACAATTCTGTTTGCTGCCATGAGAAGCTGCATCTCCTGTAAATATAAAATGCACGTTATAGTATAGAAAGAAGTTAAAAAACTCAGTCTGGAATAATTTTGCCCACTCCTCTCAAACCTACCTGTAAAACCTGCAAAGTTGACATAAAAACTATTGTTCTATGTTTCTGCTCTCCTTGGGTAGCCCCAGCTACATCTCCAGAACTTTCCACCAGTCTTTCCTTAAAAAAGCTGTTTGCTTTTGATTCTAATACAGGTAAGGTGATTGTTCATGTGAAGGCCCATGGCAGTGGACTGAATTGCTTGGCATGACTGTGACAGCAATGTGGCTTTGTGCTCTTTGTAATGTGTTGGGTTTTCTTTTTGTTGGGCTTGAAAATGAGATTTAAGAAGTTTTGTTTCAAGAAGCAGGTTTGAATCAAGGATTTAAAAGGAAAAATAACCCAAGCAAGCTGTTAACCAAAGTAATACCATTACCTGCTTGTCTTGTATCTGTGACAGGAATGTTTTGATTGATGGTTTATTGCAATCTTAACTTCAAAATATACTTTGCAAGAAAGATTTCCTGCATTTTTTATGCAAAGGAAGTCAGTTAAGCTGTATCAGATTGCTTAAAGCTCTGAAATATATACAGATTAGAAGAAAAAACAACCTATTTGAGCTTTATTATGAGTATTTTTCATTTTGTGACAGAAACTTGGCACTATGTAATCAGGTTTCCATTAAATACCAAAAGGAGAAAAAACATCAAAACCAGAAAAAATGAGCATAACTCAGAATATACTTATGATTTTGGGGGTTGTTAGTTTTGTGGGGGTTCAGGTACCCACACAGCAGTGTGATGAGAAGCTGGCATTTGTTACATGGCATGAGAGTGCAGACCAGACTGCTGCCACACTTAACATATAAGGTAAGCCTGTAGTGATCTAGAGACATTTCTCACATGTACATGTCAGAGTCCAGGTTCTTTTGGATGTTCCACAGAGGGAGCTTTTTATATTTAATATCAAATTTACTTACTTGATATATTGGGCATTACATGTGAAGAGTGGTAACATCAGTATGCTGAAATCACAAGATGAGCACACTAGCAAGGGCAAGATACAATGGAATCACAATACAAATACAATTTCCATTAGTAGTTCCTGTATTTTCCACAATTTCCATGCCCCCTCATTGCCAGAAGTAATATGTGAGCTGAGGCCAGCTGAAGCCAGTTGCTCACTTCAGATTTTATTTGCTGGGCTGGCTTAGGAAGACGATTCTCCAGTAGTTATCCCATTGTCAGGATTGTCATCAAAGAGAGGGAGCAGAAGGGAGAAGATGCTTTCTGGAACTATGTGGTTTTCTACTATTGAGAACTTCCACTCTCTTGAAGCAGGCACATCCCAGGTGCTGAGAAATTCAGCATCTGCACTTGGCACTCCTGAAAAGAAGTTACACAGTCCCCGTGTAATACTTTACTTGAGGCCAGCAGATGCCCATCTGAGAGGACTTGTCTTTTTGGACTCATATCAAACTGCTGCCCTTCATGAGTATTTCTCAGTGTAAGGCAGGGTTTGGGACCTCAGCAATCCAAGAGGATTAATGCTTCTGCTTGTACCAGCTGCTTTCAAATGGAACGGAAATCTTTACAGTGCAAAAATGAATCTTGCTTTCCTTTCTGGTTTGGATGCTAGATGCCTCTTGGGCTTAGAAAAATGTTTTCCCTGTTGAGACACAGCCTGGAAAGTAGCAGATCTCCCAAGCCCTACTCATTAAATTGGAGACAATGAATATTATGTGTGCATGCTTATTTACTATCTGCCAGAACGTTCCCATTTCCATTCTCTGACTCCTTGATTAAAAGGGATTTGCCTTATTTCTGCAAGGACCCTGAAATATTACAAGACTAACTCCTGCAGTAACAGATGATTTTAAGTGCTTTGCATGTACACTCATATTGCAGGAACTGTCAGACAACCTTCATGCTTAAAACAAAGGAATGCAGGTAACCTAGTTGGATTTCCAGAGGCAAGCGAAGTTAAAGCATTTGTATTTCAATTAAATTAAGATCTATCTTCTTCCACAATCACTTAACCCAGTATATTTTCTTCAGTAGAAGTGTATTCTGTTAGCAGACTGGTTAATAGGGAAACTCAGAGTATAAGTGGAGATTTTATTTTAGGGATTTTCATTGGGTTTAGACACAGCAAAAATTTTTTTTTAATACTTTGATCAACAGAAGGAAAATAGACAATTTACTGTCATGTTAGCAGTTTAGTAGGATACTAAATCCCTCTTTCTTTCATCCATCAAGATTCCAGCTTTATCTTCTACTAAGTAGAAGGTAAAGAAAGGTAAAGAAGAAACTGAAGGTAACATGAATGCTGTCTATCTATAAAAGCAGTCTTTAATAACTACTTGCTCAACATCTTTCAAAAACTTTATACAGGTCAGGCAGGTTAGCAAGCTGCAAAATGTTGCCATCTTCTGCAAAGTGTTTAGGAGGTAAAAGATGAGTCCTAAAAGCTTTGTAAAGCACATGTTCCACAGTCCATTTCCATGTTGTTGAACCAGACTCAGATTCTTCATTCTGAAATACAGGAAAACAAGGACAAACAGAGGTTCTGTTTAACAAGAGGGGAGAGCATGCCTTAAAAACTTTATTATGTAAGACTACAGCAATTGTAAAATTCTGCTGATATTAGAAAAGTTCATTCTATACAGTCAATTCTAAGCTCTGTAAAGTCACTTGCAGAATGGGTGACCTTAACTGATCGATTAGGCAGATATTTAGACACAATCGGGTCGTACTTGTAATTTATATGTATGCTTGTTCTTCTATAGAAATACAGCATAAAAAGTACATTCCCAACTCAGAGGCCAAGGAGGTTTACAATAATACTAAGTACACTGCAATGCCCAAAGTTAAAAGCTCAATACCTATAATACTTCAGAAAATTTAAGCCACATTCTTTCAGAAACTTGCCACACTGCTACTTGATTCAGTTCCCTGAAAGAGCTGGGATTAGAAGTCTACATCTGAAAGAGCAGAAGTTTCCTGTGTGGTGTTAGTTCTGTGCTCACAGAACTAGTTATAGTATTCTAGTACCTGAGAGTTTGTTGGGTTGGATTCCTCTATTATATACTGCTTTCTGATGGAGTAGAACATGGCTAGTTCTTTACTCAGGCTTTCAAAACACTCCTTTTCTTCATCCCAGTTTACCTGTTACAATTTAAAAAAAAAGTCATTTTGTAGAATCTGGGTAGCAGTCAGAGACTTAATATGGAAAATTATATAATATAGAGATTCTTAATATGGAAAATTTATATTAATGTGTTGGCCATTTTTGTCCTGGTAAGGTAAAGGTATAGAATGAAAAAAGAGGGTAGGAATGCAGACTTTTAAATCAAAATAGAGGCTCAGTCAGTCAGTAGTTATGAATACAAAGGCAAAGCGTAACTAATCAGTAACCACAGAACAGCATCTGGAACATGTAACAGTACATTTAAGCTGCACCAGAAACTGAAAAGGCAGGCTGGAATTGCCTAAAGTAAAGAAAGTAATTGTGCATTAATAAAATCATTGAGAGAATATACCTCTGTGGCCAAGCGCAGGATAAACATAGGCAGTCCTTCCAATGGTGGGACATAGTTGTCTATCAGAAGTGGTAAGCCAGTAAGATTTCCTTCCTGCAAGGCAACATTGCTGCTTCAGTTAAAAAAAAAAGTTCCTTTTTGCAGTTAAATGCACCAAAACTCTTATGTATTTTAAGACTGATTCTTACCAAACTCAGTAAAAACTTATAAGTTTTTAAAGCCCAATGCCAGGCAGACGCTGCATGAAGAGTTACTGGTGGTGTTTAATTTCACAAGGCATGAATTAAGCCACTCAGCTCAGGGAGTGGCTGAATTCAACCTTCTCCTCTAGCTCCAGGTTACACTGATACCACTACCCAGGCAAATATCCAAATGAAGTGCCTGGGCTTGATGAAGCTGTTCACTTTTGTATAAAGTAAGGGATGCCTTAAGCCACACAAAAAAGACACATTGAGAGCACAGTGGTGCTGCAGCCCTGTCTGACTTGAGAGCTGGTTAAGATGCACACCTTGTTGGTTAAGAGATCTGCATTCTAGTTACAGAAGCAATGACTGAATTATGGATTACCCACAGAGGCTGTGGAGTCTTCCTCATTGGAGGTATTCAAGAACCATCTGGACACAATCCCATGCCATGTGCTCCAGGATGACCCTGCCAGAGCAAGGACCCACTGTGGTCCCTGCCAACCCAACCCATTTTGTGACTTGGTAACTAATTAAATAGAAACTTTGTGTACCACCCTTCTTAAAGGCAGCATAAGTCCTGAGCATTTTAAATGAAAGGGGTTATGCCACCTAAAATCTTACTAGAACTAGTTCTTAGTGATGGTAAGCACTGCAAGTAAACTACTGCAGTTATCTGTCACCAAAATGTAAAATTATGGAATCATTTAGGTTGGAAAAGACCTTTAAGATCTAATTCAACCATAAACCTAACACTGCCAAGTCCACCATTCATTTACTATCAGAAGTAATAGCTGCAGTCACCTCATCAATTTCAAGAGAGAAATAATCTTTTAACATTTCAGTCTTCTTTTTCAAAAACTCCACAATGTACTCAGCAAGCTCTTCTTTTGGGCCATCTTCTTCTGTCCAGCCACTTTCGGGATCCTCTAAAGCAAGCATTGAAAGCTCATATAAAGGAGCTGGCTCCTAAAAATGAAGAAGGCAAAACTTTGGTTGTTGATCAGCATGCTTTATGGGAAAGCTAGAACTTCTTCCTTCACATACTAATTAATTGTAATTCACTATTTCTGGCCTGCAGAACTAACAGTTCTGTTTATCATAACCAGGCTAAAAAGGTATGAATTTCTTTCTTAGTTCTCTGCAGTCCACAATCCCACCGAGCACCATGATATTTTACAGGATAAACACTGGCAAGCAACACTGTATTTCTGCAGATTGTATATTCAAATTAATTATATGTCCCAATGTAATGAGCAACAGCAAAACTTGGTGAATAACTACAACTGCACTAATAATAAGCAGCCAGGACGACAATTTAACAGTAGCAGCTACAAAATTACTAAGTTTTCTACATTCTGTTCTTACTGATAAACAAAACATCATTCCTGTAGTGGACAAAAGCCAACCTGACTGTGCAACCAAAACTATGCATTTGTCTGAAAGGACAGACATTTTGTAAATAAATTAAAAAAAAAAATTCTGTAGGATGTAACGTAAAATTATACTTACAGACAACCTTAAGACTCCAAAGTTTGCAAAGTCATAAATAAGTATCTGGTAGAAGAGTTCTTGGCTAAATTGAAGCACAAAAATTAATTATATGGACAGGATTGCATATCTCCAAGTTACTATAATTAAGAAGGGAAATTAAGGATCATCCTGGAAACATCAGATATCCATATCTAGTCCTATTAATAAAGACCTTACTTTAACTGAAGAGTTTAGGGGTTCACCTGCATTATCTAGATATTCACAATTAAATCTATTTCTTGGTTTCTGACATCATCAGCCACACTGGTGCAGAAAGGTTACACACTCAAGTATCCAATCGCTATGAATTTATTCCCTGATAATTTATATTTCAACTTCTTTACTCCTTTACTGCACTGTAAGAAATGCAAAGGAACTGGGAAATTAATAGACATGTCTATCTCAAGTCTATTCTCTGACTTGTTACAAAAATTTATGCAGCTGGGCCTGTAAGGCTGCACAGGCAAAATTACAAATTTTGTGTTACAATCATGCCCTGCAGATACTCTTAACCCAACTGGATACAATGTTTTCCAGGACTTTTCTGAAGCCTCTGCTTTATACAATGCGCTGTAGATGATCCTGCAGCGAATCATCATGATGATCATAGATCATCTAGATCATCATGAAGCAAGAAAAAGTCTTTCCCTTCCCACTGTCTGTGAGCACACAATACAGTAAGTGGCATTTTAATGACACTGATTCCCTGCAACTTTTCCCAAGTGTGCCAGACTTGTTTCTACTGTTCTGAATGGACTGCTTAATCTTTAGCCTCATGACTTTTCATACAGGCAACAAGAGAACAATGTTGTTTTCCCTGTAATTTCCTTCCTTCTTCTAATTAGCTTCACAATTGGTACTTATTTCAGCTGCCAACAGGTCTAACAACTCTTTTACCTGAGTTTTGTTGTATTGAGAAGGTACAGTTTTGTCTGGTACTGGGCCAGAGCCCACTGAGGACTGACACAACCAACAAATGAGTGTTCATGTAGCATCTCCTGAAGTTCTGAAACAACAGAGAGGTGGGGAAGAAACAAAAGAATGTCATTTCATAGTTGCAACCCTGCCCTCATTTATTTAGTTGAGTGGTTTGTCTTTTTAGCATAAAAGTCTCAGATTACTGTTCAGTCACTCTTACACCCCTGCTTCTTCTTATATCCTAGTATGACCAATTATTCACAACTTTTGAAATATTAATAATTTTAATGCATAGTCATACTATTAAAGTGTAAGGGAGAAGAGTTATTTAATATTTAAACTACAAATGCAAATTAGAAAAAAATTAAATTAAAGTCCCTATGTTTGAATAGCCTTCCAAAATTAATTTGCAGCTGATAGTATAGGGATAAAATGTTTCTAAAATCATGGGATATTCAGGGGAGTTGGAAAGAAAGGCTGGGCCTGGTAGGCCCTGGGAAAATGTTGGGCTTTGTTTTTACTGGATCATGCGAAACTGCACCTGTATAATCATTTTATGATCACGATAAATGATATGATTGTTATATGATAAATGATATGATTGTTAAATGTGATGATTGTTTGGTAATTGGATATGATTATTGTTAATCGTAACAGGAATCATGAGAAACTATGTTTGGGGGGTTTAATGGAGATTACAAGAATCCATGCTTGGATGAAATCAATGAATACAATAGAACAACAGAAGTTTAATAATTAATATGTAGTTATATAACGATAGGATATAAAAATGTGTTCATCTCGAATCCATGTCGGAGTCAGATTTGGGTCTGTACCCCTGACTCCCAGAGCTCTTCAATAAAAGCACCTGCATATAATCATTCCGTGATTATGTGTTTCTGAACGCGAACACAGCCACAAGAGACTGGCAAGGAGCACGTACATACTTCAAAAACTGCAGGTGTAAACCAGCTTTGCAACTCAATCTAGATATTATCAAACAAAATTCTAGAGTTGTGATAGAATAGGGCCACAATATTTTTTTTCATAATTTCTTTTTTTTTCTCTTACAAAGTAACTTTTTAAAAAAAATGTATGTATGAGTGAGAAAGCTGTGAAGGGTATAGAAGTCAGATTTCATACAAGAGTTCATTTTAGACATTCCACAAAAAAAATTCACTAGTTGCCATCCCTGGGAGAAGCTTTATTACAGATGTTTGGCACTGCAGTCACAGCATGTACAAAGCACTACGCTAATTTCACTAATTCCACTGCTATGTTTTCTAAAGGAATGTAACAGACTGAGAAAAGACTTCTCTCTTTCCAAAGTCTCTTTTAGGTATTTCTTACAGATGTGAAGATGAGACACAACCTCAGGGAGCTTCACAAGTTTTATCATGAATTTTGAGACATTTTTTGGTATTTTAAGATTCAGGGACTCTTTGATTTCAGTATTTAAACAATGACAGTCAGATATGGAATTACTGGGTCAGAATTACCAGTCTTCTGCGAAATGTTTAGTGGAGCACAAGTAAAGTAAAAGTTCGTGCTTTCTAAACTTTAAGATTCTTATCAATTTATAGAAACGTTATTTATTACAGATGTCTGTGTGGAGCGTCCCCAATTCTTACAACCAGGAAAATCAAAATAAATCCAACAAAACCCCCAGGATGTGAGATTCCTAACATTTAGACATAGGAATAATAAGGGTATGAGCCAGTGTAAGTTGCCTTCAGAGGCAACTGAGTTAAAAGGCAAACACCCTAGAAATATTCACAAACCTTTTACCTTTGTCTAAAACAACTCTTAACAAAAAAGAGAGTATTTCATAAGTCTCACCATTTCATATAAGTGGGACAGATACAAATAAAAATGAAAAGCAAAAGCTTTTGTTAAAAACTTGCTTAGCAGCACAGTAAGCTCACTTTTAAATACCTTTTCCCATTTTGAACAGTCATATTTAGTGGTAGGATAACAGTAATTTTGAAAAACAAATCATGCTTACTTGCATGTGCCTGGTTACTAATTTCCTCCTGCAGAGTCAACACACTGGTCAAGTTGATAATTCTTCTTCTAGGGGTGCAGGCAGCAGTCATGTCCTTTCTGGTGTCATCATTCTCCAATTCTATGTCCATGTCTTCCAGTGGTCTCTTCCTACAATACCAAAACAAAAGGAATTATGTTCAATTCTCCTATCACTTAGGCCAAACACAGCAACAGATGAGATGCTCAATTCACATGCTGTATGTTAACACAGGAAATGCAGACAGTTTCCCAGAAAAACAGTTTTATTTTCCTTCTGAGGAATAATTTGTTAGGAAAAGGTAGTGAGAATTTGTGACACTAATATCAATCCCGTTAGGCAACTGTTGCTTAAGCACCAAGCAAATTTGGCTCTAAAGGACACATCAAAAATGTTCCTATTTCTAACAATTTTCTTTTCCATACCCATTTTTCTGTAATACTGGGGAGAGGGAATCAGATTCCCTCAGAAGACTTTGGTGTCTTGTAACAGCTCCTGCAGGAGCTATAAAAAATTTATAGCACTTTAGCCTTTAATAGGGTAATAGTCAAATTCAGTGATATAGTTTCTATCCCTCGCAAAAGGGAGGCTTCCAGAAAGAGACAGACCAGTATGATCTCCCTAAACTAATGCCATTATTTATACTGCTTCCTGCCTTTCAGTATGCGTAGAAACGCTATTCCAGTCACAAAATTTATCACAAGTTATGTAATTTACAGTTCACAGATTAGATTTAATTTCTCAATAAAACGTCATGAAAAGTTCTTCTTGATAATTCTTCCCTTCTGGAAAAGCAGAAGCCCTAAGAGATCAGAAAAAAATTATAGTTTCAGGGCTATGCCATGAAATAAATAGGTAGCCTTGCACCAGTTCAGGAAAGGTGGGACTTACCGAGAAGGCACAGTCTCACGAGACAAGTGTCCACTCTCGCTCGGCCCCCCAGGCTTCACTGTATTCTCCTGAACATCAGCCATTTCAACCACGTCACTGACTTCTTCCATTTCAGCATCCTGGGGCCTGTCTGCACCCTCTGGAGGTCCTGCATTAATCCCTGTTGTCACTTCAGTGGTGCCTGCATTTAGGGGGTTGTTCACTGGCTGGAGAAAAGCATCCAATTTCTGCTCTCGGGAATCAGTGCGGACCATCTGATGCGCATAAACTTTATCACTGGTTCCCTTGGTAACCACAGAAGAGTTTGCTGCTGATTTTACAACCTCACTGGAAGAGCAGTCAGCACCTGGAAGCAATGTCTTCATTCAGACATAAGGAAGCAAAGAGAAGAGATTGAACAACAAGAAAAAAAGAATCAGAAAGATTAGTCACACTTCTCACAGTATCTTACTGCTCAGAGGCAAATTTGAAACCCCTAGCAACACAGTGTCAACGGCTTAAAAGGCCACCAGCTTTGCACTTGCTGTCCACGTAGAGTGAATGTCATCATCTTGGCAGTTAAAATCAATAGTTACCATTCCTTTGTCTCAAAAGAAAAAATCTTTAAGGTAAAAAAAATCACAAGGAAATTAGTTTGTATAAAAATTGTAGTAATTCCTATGCTATGTTTTACATAAAGAGAGAGAGGAGAGTATCTTCCTGACTTTTTTTTCTGGTAAGATAAAATCCAAAGTGTTACCAAATACACAGAACAGTTTCCTCGATCCCATCTTCTTCACATAAACCAGGGCAGAATAAGAAAACAATTTACCACATGTGAAGGCTAACACACTTAGAAAATCAAGACAACTAATCAGGTATGTGACAGAAATGTTCTTAAAATGTTCTCATACTTTTTTTTCTCTCTTTTGCCATATTGTTAACAATGGTACATTAAATTAACTTGAAACAGAGCAAAGATCTAAAGGCACCGGTACAACACTGATAAGTGCCATATCTGCAAAGATTTTGCTATTGAACAGAGTAAATTATCCCTGATCACTATAATAATGCAGAATTGCCATCACTCCATAGATATTCTCACCTGAGTGAAGTACATCCTTGAGGAATTAGAGCCCAATAACTTGCTCTCTACATGTTGTTGCACACGCTCCAGAATACTGTCTTCATGAAGAAAATGGACCTCGTGTTTTGTAGGATGCACATTCACATCTACATTCTGGGGGGCTATTTCCAGGCTGGAAAATGTTTTAAAATAAGTTAACCTAAAATATCCCATGGATGGCAGAGAAACCAAAAATTGGCTCAAATTTTGTCAGGCCTGGGGATGTTATTCCATACAAAGAAGTCAAAAAGATCCTGAAACCTACTAGTTATATTACAGTCAGACTTGTTTAGATAATTAAAAAAGAATCCAAAATCACTCACCAAAATGAGCTTACATTGGTAAGCTTAAACCAAACTCTCCATTGTACAACTACAAAAACACACTTCTAGAAATATCTGTTACTTGTAGTGTCTCATGAATTAACAGGAAAGGACTTCAGGTGAAATTACAGATACTCACTACTTCTAAAAATAAGGTCTGTCTTTTTAAGATTTCCTTAATGTTATTTAATTATCTCCTCCCTGGCAATTAATTACCTCAGTGCAGTGTATAACACTATCATGAAGAACAGGAATGTCCTTCTAAACCTACTCACCCTAGTTATATCCTACAAGACACTATTAAAAGGCTACTTCTTCCTATTACTTTACCTTAAGTAAAGGAATGGGTGCGTGCTTTTTGGCAAATAAGCAGCATACACAGTTTCTATGGCTTTGCGCATAGCGGCTGACTCTACCAACCGATCTGAAACACAGAACACAGCGCTGTTTCCAAAGAGCTACAACACACTGAACACTGCCCAGCTCCTCCTTCAGACAAACATCTTCATGCTTTGTGTCTTCAAAGGGAATCTCTTATACCCATTTTCCCCCAAGACCTATTTATTCTTCATATAAAACCAGGAATAGACAGTATTTTTCTCAGCATGTTTTACCCTTAGAGGTATTTTTTCCCACAAATACTGAAATAACCAGGCTATCTTTCATTATTTCATACAGTCAACCCATGCCAGTGTTGCTACAGAAGAGAGATCAATCTGTGTAAGCTGGCAGGACACAGCCATAACCTCGATACACCAAAGTTTCTTTAGGTCCAGTCTTAGCTGCTTTCCACTAAATATAGCGCCAAGTGTGACGCACATTACAAATCAAAAAACACTTTAAGATTTACAATTAACTGTAATATTTATTCTTAAAAATGTTTTTAAGAATGCTTATGCACTTTGTAGGTCTTCAGAAAGTTTTGCTCTTCTGACTATGTAAGCAACATATGACTGTACAAAATGCTGCCTTTTTTTAAAACTTACGGTTTATGAAGAGTAAAAATATACATTTCTTCACAGAGTAGTTTGCATTCGTGATGTAACCTTTCATTTTAAAGGCCAGATTTGCATCTTCACAGCCCACTTCTATGAGTTCCCTATTAAGTTTGACAGAAACACGAACAAAAAATTAATTCTTCTGTTGATGTAAATTTTGAACAGTACTCACAAGCAATGATATTCTGTTTTGCCAGTTGGCAGGGTCAGCACAAAAGACACAGGCACCAACTTTAAGGGACGAGTGTAATTAACTACAGTTCAAAACAGCAAAGAATTACAGAAGGATAATATAAGTAATGCACCTAATCATTACTACAGAAGATTGCCTACAGTGATTAAGAAGATATATTGCCAGTTACCCTAACACCGTACCATCCTCCATATCCACACATCAGCTGAGGAGCCCCAGACACAGCAAAGGACTGGAGAACCACTCCTGGTAACTGGGAAATCCTACACAGTGTGTCCACACATAGGTGAAGACTCCTCCTTTGCTGGGAAAGGGTCCAGCTTTTATATTGTTGAATAAAAAAGCTCACATAATTCTAATGCAGAAACACCTGGTTTCATTCTCCTCTTGGATTCCACCCAAAGCCTGGATGGGGCTCAAGGAGTAACCAAGGGAGTTGGCTTTGACTATATACCTCCTAACAAGGTCAAATGTCTAATTTAATGGCCTTGTCCATCCTCTAAATATGGAAAGATAAATATGTTCTTATCACACTACATATTTTACTAATGATCATGTGTATTTTGCTAATGAGCAGATACAAATATCATATAACATATGGTTGGAAGGTTCATCTAAAGGTCAGCTTTGGCTCAGAGACTATTGCTCAAGTCTTACTACTTCATATACTGATCTATCTTCTATCACAGTTAATGAAAACATTAGAATTATTTGAGAACTCAAACACTGATTGCTGGGATACGGTAATTATTTAATCTGAACTACATAATTTCCTCTTCTTAAGTGTAAACTGGTAATGTTGTATGGTTGGAATCTGTAAAATTACCCCCATCATCTTTTTAATACATCACAGTATCCACAGCATTATAATCTATTGATAATTCTAATATGCATTTCATTGTTTAGGTCATTGACAGTGATCGACAAGAACACTTCAAAATTGTCTGCAGCCAAGGAAGAACAAACACTTTTTCTTTTGGGCTACTTTGTCCACTTTTATGTCTTGGTGGTCTGTTAAGAAGTCATTAAAACGTAAAAACTTCTCTCTTGCTCACGCACATAGATCCTAATGTTAACTATTTTCATAACAGTTTTAATAATTTTCGTAATTCATTAGTCAAGGAAAATCCACTTCAGTAGTTTGTGAGCACAGCTCTCTAGGAAGGTATTATGTCAACTTCTAAAGTTAACATAGAACAGACTTAAGGACTACTTATTTCCAATTCAACCTCAATATATACCAAGTGCCATTTTTATTTGTGTTCATTTTTTAACACTATCTTGAACTGGGTAAATTATTGTTTGAAAGAAACTATCAAAACATTTACTTTGAAATGGACAATTTATCCTGAACCGTATAGAGGAAAAATTCTTACCAAATGAGCATCCATAGTAGAAATAAATGAATGCATAGCAAAGAAATACATGTAAGACTGCAAACCTCATTACTTCGCAGCCTCTCTGTTTTGCTGTGCTTCCTAAAGGTGTTTTCATGAATTAGAAGTTGCATCCATTAAATGTGAAGCTTGACTTCAGTCAGTAACAGAACAAAATCAAAGTGACACCCAAATATTCATGGGACAAATACATACAATGGATTATTCACAATTGAAAAGTAAGTCTCATAAAGAGAATTTTTCCTAAAATGGCAGATACATCTTCAAAAAGATGATCTTTTGGTTTTTTAATTTTTCTATCTGATTTACACAGCTTCAGCTAATGTAGCTTTTGTCAAAATAAGAAACCATAAGATTTCAGAAAAAACAATATGAGTAGCTTAAAAATTTATCATGTAGCAGAGGTAACAAGAGGTAAGATTTTCATGGTATAGGAAGAGGCCAGCAACTTGTAGAGAACACAGGTTCAGCTTGCTGTTTTTACATGAGGACACAGAAAGTTACAAGCAGATGGTTCCTTTTCAGTGCATTAAAGGAATAATTTTGTAACTTTCCTCTTCCCTTTGGTACACAAAAAAAAGTCACACATTCTGAAAAGAAGGAAGACCTCTCTAATTGCAGCACTCCCTCTTCTCTGAAATTAACCATGAAGGAAGCAAGAAAAGTTATCATAGCCCATGGTCTTTAAAGAGAAAAGGGAGGGTGATTCACTGGAAAGCTTCATATCAAAAGGAAACTTGACATCAATGTACCTGCTAACAGCATTTCCAAAGATGGCCCTGATGTTGTCCACTGTTGAGGCATTGGATAAGGTTCTAACATCTGACACGGTGTCACCTTGCTAAAGAGAGCAGGAATGAGTATCAATCAATTCACCTTTCTGGAGGAAGTTTTAGAAATACTTTAAATTAATAATAACATTTCTAAAAAAAACCACAGGGAACAACATAACATCATTATATTGTTTTGTATTATTTACTTATTTATGTTCAAAAAAGCAATGGATGGTAAATGGCACATGTTTACAAGATCAGCTAGAGCACATCAGACCCACTGAGGCTAGTAACTCCACCCTGGAAAGAGAGGAACACTTTATTTACTGAACTCAGTTCAGTAAATAATTATCAAGAATGGCACAGAACATACAGCACTTAGTAACCAGGCTCTCCAGAGAAGATGTAACAACCCATAAAGCTAAAACAAATACATCACTGATCACTCAGAATCCTCCAACTCCTGACAAATACATTTTTGTCTTGTTTACGTCTAACTGATGTGCTTTCTACCCAAACTGCACCAACATACCCTTCAACATTTCAGTATAAGGGAAGGCTGTCTGTGCTGTTCCTGCTGCAAAAGACAGTGCAAATTTTCTGGCATTTTCGTATGTACACGTTATGTATATACATACAGGCACATACAGACACACAGTGAAGTTACAAAAACTTTATCTACACACCTTTTTAACTGAAAAGCTGATGCCTGAGTTATGGATGGCATACCTGAAAAACAGATAAATATAAGTCTGCAGTATGTGAAACAAAAGGTAATTGTTTCCCTTGATTGGTGAAAAGCAGCTAGTAATGGGGGCAAGCAATTTCACTTCCTGTTAGACAGTAATGCAATTTGAGCCAAGCTGAGCTTTTGTAGACTGAATAGCTTAAAAAAAAAAAAAAAGTGTGTCCTATTTAGAACTCAATTGTAACCATAGGAAATTCAAGGATCAGCTTCTACAGACCTGTTTTTCCAGTTTCACTGTACAGGTTTAACTAAAAAACCCATCAAAACACATAGCGTATAACAGAATCAAGTTCAAGTCTCAACTACTATGGAAAAGCATCTGAATAATGGCTGGCCCACCCTTCTAACTTCCCCTACCCAGACAGTTCAGCTATCTGTGATCCCACGGCTGAGATCTGATACACTACAGCTGTGTTATCTTGGCTCAAAATTCTATGGAAATTACTGCACTGTGAGAAAAAACACACCATAGAACCTTGCAAGATGAGAAATGTGAAAATGCAGACAAGGATTAGACTGCTGTGACTGTGAACTCAAAAATTCAAGAGGAAAAAAACAAACCAAAATTAAGTAATAGAAAAATCCCAGTGAAAAAGAACAACCAATGAGCTGGAGGGCTGTAACTCAGCAAGACTTCACACCATCCTGCTTGACAGAGCAGCAGGATCTGACCCTCCACCTCCTGGCTGAAGTCTGCCTGACCCAGTAGAAACCCTTGAATAGTTCATTTAGGGAATAGGCTAAACCTTGGTATACAGTCTTGCTTCTCTTTGCTACCTTCTGTGTCTTAAAGTGTAAAGCAGTTCTTTTGCTTAAATAGTGCAGATCCTGCTTGCAAGACCTCTGCACACTATGGAAGACTACAGCAGTGGCAAAAGAGGCAACAAAGGGGCCCAGGAAGAGAACATCCAATAGCTAAAATGATATTACTTCTTTTTGGGGATGTGAAGTCGCCATTCAGCTTTTCTGTATTCAGCCAAATCTCAATGCTCCTGAGCAGTTTTTACATTAATTCTATTCAGTCCAGGTACATTTAAAGTTCACTCATTCAAGTCCATCACCATTTCTTTGCTGGAATTCTTACAAATAATTAATAGCTATAGACAGAATACACTACTTCCTATCTGGATTTTTCACATCAAATTGGACGGACTGTTATCTGACACTGCACACTAACAAATAGTTCAAAAAAACTATAACAAAATCACCACCAACAACAACAAAATGACACCAAACACACAGCTGACAGTCCCTCTGAAGAACCCCAGTACTCCCCACGGCAGTATATAAAATTGGGAGCCTCCTATTTTAGTTTACCTGCTAACAACTTCTAGTATTTTTGCATATTCTTCATTTGGATTCTTTAAAGCCTTCCTCCTTGTATTTACATTGTAAAAAAGATCTTCAACCTACAGAGAAAAAGTTCACAATTAAAAACAATTTTTAAAATTCTCTCTTCCTATAGAATTAATCTAAATCCATCTGGTTAGTTTTTATTTTATATATAAATTTTCTGAGAATACTTTGGTTTATGAAAAATCAACTTTCAGTTTATTCCTTAACTCCCTAGGTTCACCTAACAAACGGCAGCTTCAGAGATGATACTGTTACATACCTTACAATCTAACTGGTGCAAGGGGAACAGAAAAGGAACAAGAGAGAACGGGCACAAAAACCCACCGTGATCTGAGTTCCTTGGTTTCCAGCACAGGGCTTCGGAGGGGCTTTGATTTTTCCATCACTGTAAGTAGCTCTAGGAAGAAAATAAAAAGTTGTCAGTCATCCAGATTTACAGGAGGGCAGACATGGACAGATGAAAACAAAGGATAAAAACAAAAGAAATCCCATCATTGTCACACTCCTCCCAGCAAAGAATCTGGGACACTGAGAATTAGCTTCTTCCACCTTTCTGCTAGAGTAAAACTGTCTTCATTGATTGTAAGAGCCAGAGGGGAAGTGGGGGAAAGGGAATAACAGCAAAGGAAAGGAGGCAGATCATGGCATATGCGTTTTGAAATTGTGTTACTGAGACTCTTCCTCTAAAGGCAGGATTACTGCATTTTTTTCTTTCTTTAATAGCTAGACACGGCCTAATAACAATTCTTCCACTAGACTTTACATTTCAGTTATGCTAACAAGAAATTATTGACTTTAGTCTAAGACCTGTTTCCTTTGACACTAACAGGATTTTGAGCGTAAGAGATTTCTGACCCATGTAGGTCTTACAGCTAAGGAAGTTAAAGAGATGCATAAATTCAAAGGATAGACTTTTTCTTTCCCTCTAACATACCCTGTATGTTTAATGCAAGAAAGACCATAGTCACACAATCTTTTGAAAAACCAAGATTCAGAACATCTTTTTTCCACTCCCTTTTCTTAAAAGTCGTTAAGAAATTAATGGATAAGCTTGTAATTTAGATTAAGTTTTCAAAAGAATATTCAAAACTCTTTTTGGATAGGATAAAGCTCCTATTGTATCATAAAGATACGATAAAAAACTAAGCTGTAAGTTCCTGCATTGAGACTTGTGAAATTTGCTAGACATGGTGCCCATAATATATATATATCTGCAACTTTTTATTCTGAAATGGAGAAAAAGACAAATGTTTAATTTACATTAGCTACTGAAATAGAAGTTCTTTCAAGATTTCCTGCCTCCCCACCCCACCTCCACCAATTTTAAAATACACCACTAAGCTAAAGCTTACCTTTACAATGTGAAAAAATGCATTTTCTCACATTCCAACTCTTTTTGATACCTTCCCTTACCATACCCTCCTCCGTAACTGGAGCTCTGAAATTGATACATCTGTTTGTTATTGCATGCAGCAGAAGTCACCTGGATAATAGGCAGCATACCTGAATGCACACTTTGCATCAGCTGTTTTAGTTGTTACTGTAACATGGGCAACATGACTGATGCTAGCCAAGGCCTAGGAAAAGAGAAAGCATCTTTGTAAACCTTGCTCTGGATAATGCTGAGGCATGTCCACACTTTAAACACTACCACTAAATTTCAATATACCTCTTGCAAGTAGTAAATAAAAATCCTTACAAGGAAATTGCAAGTCAGTAAAGCTTAAACAAATTTTAGTATCTATAATACTAAACTTCCAGTCATTTTATCCAGGAGATTGTTCTGGCTTCCCTAATATTTCATTATCTCTGACGATGCAAGTGGTTAACCACATAGCATAACTAAAAGAAATTTGCAAAATTATTACTGTTATGCCTGTTTCATGTTAACTAGAAAGCAGCTGGAAGATTTTAGCTGCTATACTCTCACTCCTGCCCAAGTTCTTCTCTTCACTGTAAGTAATATTACAACGTTAGGCGACAATGGTTTTCCTGGAAAACTCAGTGGACATGTCTACACGGATGAAACCAGCCTCAGGATCAGACTCCACTGGCTGTGGAGATGATTACGTTGAAAGTGTGTGAGGAGAGGACCCAAGCAGTCTACTCTGGAGCATGTGAGCATCTATGTATCTGAGCACAGGACAGACACTAATATATCTTGTTCATCCAGAGTGAAAAGCTAAACTCATCCTTGACTGTTCTTCCAGAGTTTAGATACAGTCTATGAGAGTACGAAGAACCAGTATATCTGAGGGGTCAGAGATACTAACCTTGTCTAACAGCAAACACAAAGGAAGACCACTGTACATTTTGCACATTTAGTTTTAAGCATGGCATTTAGACAAATGTCTGACATCGAAGATTCAACTCCCACTCAAATCTTCCACTGTCTTTTACCTGTAGGTTCTTGAATCATCATTTGAGAAGACAGGCTTTGTTTCAATTTAAAAAAAAAATCTTATTCCAGAAAGCAAAAAGAATATATACCTCCCTACAGGCATCCACCTAATCTTGAAAGACACTGAAATGTATTCTGAACTATATTCACATAGCAGACTCTCTCAGAAAACAGAAGCTTCTGTAAAGAGTACTGGGAATGTGATACTATGTACAACCCACTACAACAGAGTAACAGCAATGAACAGTTTCAAAACTTTGATGAAGAGCTTACCTCGCCCCTAAAACCATACGTAGAAATACTAGCCAAGTCTTCAAATTTTTGCAGTTTACTCGTGGTAAATCTCTCACATACGATGTCAAGATCTTCTTTCTATGTGAAAGGGACAAGCAACAGTCACTTTCTGAGCTTTTTCAAGATCAGAAACACTTATAAATTGAAATAGTTTTTAAAAGGTAGTAACAAACAGCAGCATACACCTGTCAACTTTGTTTACTTACTCTGATACCACAGCCGTTATCTTGAACCTGGATGAACTTCAGACCACCTTCTTTAACTACTACCTGGATACTCGTAGATTTAGCATCCAAACTGCAAAAACCAAGAAACCAAGAAAGCAATTTCAATCCCAGAGTTCTGTTTAATATCTTTATCCATTACCTGGATGAGGGGATCGAGTGTAGCCTTATTCAGTTTGCGGATGACACCAAGCTGGGCAGAAGCATTGATCTGCTGGAGGGTAGGAAGGCTCTGCAGAGGGATCTGGACAGGCCAGACTGATGGGCTGAGACCAGTGGTATGAGGGTCAACAAGATGAAGTTCCAGGTCTGCCCTTGGGTGACAATAACCCCATGCAGTGCTAGAGGCTGAGGGAAGAGTGGCTGGAAAGCTGCCATGTAGAAAAGGACCTGGGAGTGCTGCTCTAGCAGCTGCCTGAACAAGAGCCAGTGTGTGCCCAGGTGGCCAAAAAGGCCAATGACATCCTCTATCAACAACAGTGTGGCCAGCAGGACCAGGGCAGTGATTGTCTCCCGGCACTCAGTACTGGTGAGGCTACACCTTGAATCCTGGGTTCAGTTTTAGGCCCTTCTCTACGAGAAAGACATTGAGGTGCTAGAGCATGTCCAGAGAAGGGCGACGGAGCTGGGGAAGGGTGCGGAGCACAAGGCTGATGAGGAGAGGCTGAGGGAGCTGGGGGTGTTTAGCTGGAGAAAAGGAGGCTCAGGGGTGACCTTATTGCTCTCACCTCCCTGAAAGGAGGTTGTACCACGGTGGGGGATGGCCTCTTCTCCCAAGGAACAAGTGATGGGTCAAGAGGAAATGGCCTCGACTTGTGCCAGGAGAGGTTTTGACTTGCTATTAGGATACATATCTTCACAGAAAGGGTGGTCAAGCATAGAAAAGGCTGCCAAAGGAAGTGTTTGAGTCGCTGACCCTGGAGGTATTCAAAATACCTGAAGATGAGGTGCTTAGGGACATGACTTAGCGGTAGATTTGGAGGGGTGGGTTAATGGTTGGACTTGGTGATCTTGAAGGTCTCTTCCAAACTAAATGATTCTATGAATTATTAACCTGGCACCGAAAGCAAACAATTCATAAGTTTCTCAAACAATAACAAAACAAGCCGGAACACAAACGCAGACAGAAACGCGGCTTTCCAAGCGGAGCTGCCTCCCGTGCGTTCCGTGCAAGCACACACAGGTACATCCGGGCTCCCGCTCGCCCCTCGCTGCAAGCCGGGGCCGGGACGCGGGGCCGGGACGCGGTGTCAGCCCCGGCAGAGCCCCCCCGCCCCACGCAGCGCGGCCTGGCTGCGGGAGGGGCGGTCCCCGCGTTACCAGTTCTCGATCATCTCCTTGATGGCGTTGGCCGGCCTCTGGATGACCTCGCCGGCGGCGATGCGGTTCACCACGGCTTCATCCAGCCGCCGGATAACGCCGGCCATGGGCGCCGCCGGGCAGGGAGCCGCGCTCGCGCCGCGGCCGGGCGGGA
>VXBC01006929.1:61450-77089 GCA_013399945.1 Ploceus nigricollis | reverse complement strand
AGGCCATTTCCTCCTGTCCTCTCACTGCGGGCACAAGAGAAGAGACCAGTACCCACCTCACTACAATCTCTTCTTGGGGACTTGTAGAGAGTGATGTGATCCCCCCTGAGCCTCCTCGAGACTAAGCAAACCCANACCATCTCCCTGGGCAGCCCCTTCATTGGAAGAATGGTTTTTCTAATATCTCATGTGAATCTCCACTGTCTCTGCTCAAGGCCATTTCCTCCTGTCCTCTCACTGCGGGCACAAGAGAAGAGACCAGTACCCACCTCACTACAATCTCTTCTTGGGGACTTGTAGAGAGTGATGTGATCCCCCCTGAGCCTCCTCGAGACTAAGCAAACCCACTTCTTCGTAAGACATGTTTTTCTAGAACCTTCACAAGCCTTGTTGCCCTTCTCTGGACTCTCTCCAGCACCTACATGTCCTTTTTGGAGTGAGGGGCCCGGAACTGACCGCAGTGCCCGCAGTGTGGCCTCACCAAGGCTGAGTGCAGCTGCCCGGCCTGGCCCTGCCAGGACAGCCCGAGGTGGAGGCAGTGGCAGGCTGGCTCTGGGAGAAATCCCGCACCGTTTGGAATTTTAGGAGGTGGCAGCCCACTCGGGGCACAGCCCCTGGACACGAATGCTGCTCCTTTCCCTGTAAAAATAAACTCACCCCCACGGTGTGCTGATGTCCGTTTGGAGGAGGCGTTTAGCACTGCCAGGGCAGCCTGAGGTATTGGTGGTGGCAGCTTTGCTCTGGGAGACATCCTGTGCCATTTGGAATTTTAGGAGGTGGCAGCCCACTCGGGGCACAGCCCCTGGACATGAACGCTGACCCTTTTCCATGGGAAACAAAATTCACCACCCCAGATTCCTGCTGTCAGTTTGCAGGAGGCGCTTGGCACTGCCAGGACAGCCCGAGTTGAAGGTGGTGGCAGGTTGGGAGGACATCCTGCAGGGTCTGGGAGACATCCTGCGCCATTTGGAATTTTAGGAGGTGGCAGCCCAGCAAAGACACTTCCCTGGCCCTGCTGGGTTCTTGATCCAGGACAAAGGAGCCCTGCCAGGGTGAGGGCTGCCGTGACAGCCTGGCCTGGGGTCAGGAGGAGCCATGCTTCCAGTACCAAGCAATCCCACCAGCAATAATGCAAATGTTTGCAAATCAAGAGTAAAGGAATTTAAGAGAAGATCCCTTTCTGCTCCCTGGTGCAGAAGTTGTAGTATTTTAAGGAAAATACATCCAGTCTATGAGTAAAACAACTGGGGTCATGCCCTTTAAGATCTTAAGAAGTCAATGTATAGGTGCATAAAGTAAAAGTGTAAATATTTCTTTAAGAAATGCTTGGTACAACAAAAAATTTCTAATTTCAGAAGCATCCACACCAGGTCAAAATGATGGTAAATATGGAGCAGGGCCGTGGATGAAACTTGTGTAATAGAGTAAGAGAAGGCTCCAGGGTGACCCTATTGTGGCCTTCCAGTGCCTGAAGGGGCTCCAGGAAAGTTGGAGAGGGATTTTGGACAGGGGATGGAGGGACAGGACAAAGGGAATGGCTTCCCACTGTCAGAGGGCAGGGGTAGATGGGATATTAGGAAGAAATTCTTCCCTGTGAGAGTGGTGAGGCCCTGGAAAGGAAACTTTCCTGTCTGCCCACCCAGATGCCACTCTGAGAGTCACACTCATACCAACCTGCGACATAAATGGAAGTGGGAAGATGGGACAGGCGAGCTTATGGGGCAGGAAAGGAGTTTTGCAGGAGGAGTTAAAATGACAGCAGTAGCTGTTGAGGGAATCCCCATGGTGCTGCTGTGCTTACAGTGTGTTCTGCTTCAGCAAGGAGGATTCCCAGGGCTCTGGCTCCTTGCTCTGTGTTCTGAGGGTGCACAGTGTGAAGATGTCACCACCGTTACACATAGCCCACAGATCCTTGTGTCTCTGGAGCAAACAACGTGGCCATGGGAAGGATGGGGCCAGCACCAGCTTCTGAGAAAGCACCCCAGTGTTGTGAACAGCAGGACCCTCAGCACTCATCACCCAGGTCTTGGCACTCCGCCCCCGAACTCCCTACCCAGCACCCAGCACCCCAAACCCCGCTCCCCATAACCCGCATCCTGCACCTGACATCCCGCACTCAGCACCCCACACCCAGCGCTCAGTACCTAGCACCTGGCCCCCCGCACTCCTCTCCCCGCACTCCGCTCCCCGCACTCCTCTTCCCGCTCCCCGCACTCCGCTCCCGCAGCGCTGGGGCCGGACTGGGCGGTGGTTCTCGCCCAGTGCCGCGAGGGGGCAGCAGCGCCCCGCGGGAGTTCCCGGGTGGTCCCGAGTGGCCCCGGGTGGCCCCGGATGGCTCTGGGTGGCCCCGGGTGGCTCTGGGTGCCGGGGACCCTTCCTGCCCACACTGGCTCTATCAGCACCACGGCTGATTAGCGGTGCCCGTACCAGGGCGAGGTCACCACTGGCCCCCAAGCAATCACTCCGCAGCATCTGAGCGTCCCTCCTCATTTGAGGACAGTCACACTGGGATGGGGAGGACAGGCTGGTCACACTCTAGCTGTACTCTTTTCTGCTTTACACTGGCTACTCCAAAGAGCTGACTTCAAGATGCTGCTGTGGCAACGGACCCAGCTATAGACAGGGCTTTTCTTCCCCTCCACCCCTACCAAAGGCAATCTTCTCCTGTCCCTTCCAACCCTTTGCACTGGGCATCAGAGTAGTCCTGGGTTCCCAGGGACGAATACAAAAGGAAAAGTCAGGGCACGCTTTCCAGAAAGTGCCAAGATTCCAGAAAGTGTGTCTTCACTAGAGAGGTCTGAGAGCTATTTTGAGTTAGATGAATCCATATAGAAGTTCCCATGGGGCTCTGCTGGGCTGAGCTGCCCAGTGCTCAGAGCAGAAGCTGCAGGCTCCCTCCCATTGCTCCTAGCTCTCTTGTTGCCAGTCTCACACTGCCAGAGTATTCACCCGTTTTTCCTCTGGAATACCACATATTTAACCCGCAGTCCAGCTCAGGTGATTTGTGGAAGTGTGGTAATGATCTTTAATGAGAGGCTGTGCCCTCACACCCTGGGCACTATTCCAGTATGCTCAACCCCTCTTGAGCATAACCCAGGTCAGCAGTCCAGAAACGAGGGCCTTGATTGCACATCCTGTGCTAACAAGCCTGCCTTCTGCCTGGTGGCCACGTCAAAACTGCCACAAACATTTCTGTGGAGGATGTGACTCAGGGTCTCCTGCCTGCCTCCCCGATGGCTGAGGGGACCCCAGCTGTGCCCTAAATGCTGGAGCTTGCTGAGCACATGGAGGCAGGTTTTGCACGGGAAGATAAGGAGGGCTTTTTTCAGCCCTGAAAGCTGTTTATTCTTTACAGCGTACTGACACCAGAACGGAAAGGGCCTTTTCCTGAAACTGGCTATTTATAAACAGCCTGTGGTGCAGAGCCTTCCCTTGCAGGGGGGCAGGGACTCTTGCAGCTTTTATTTTGCTGCCTTGAGCTCACCCAGAGATCCTTCGGACAGGAGTGAATAGAGCAGGTCTTGCTGCCCATCTGCTGGAGGCACGTTCCAGTACCGACAGCTTGTAGTAACTCTTTGGAAATGTCAAACTCCAGTGAGTACCTAATTCAGCCCTAAATCCCTTGGCTGTGCAGTTGGTGCTGTTCACAGCCCTGAATTCTTACAAAGGCTTTGCAGGAGAAATTAGCCATTTGTGGCAGTCATGCCTTTAATGTGTGACACAGCTGGGCTTGTCCAAAGGGGCAGATCCCCGTGGTGCAAGGGCAGAAATCAGGAGCACTTGTAGCTCTATCTTTCCAAGGTGCTGAACAGTGCAGTGTTCACTGCATCCACACACACCAGAGGTGGGATTTGGCTGCTCCAAGAGGTCTAAAACACAGCCTTGGAGCCTTGGCTAGCTTTGCTTCACTGTTGTGTGAGTCAGCACAGCCACAAACCCGTGGCTCAAGCACAAAAAGCAAATTTATTCCCATTACCGAGCTGTCCCAGGGATCCCCAAAGCAACAGCCAGGCAGAGATACACAAACTTGGTCCATGCTGGAGGAACACGGGTCTGCTACTTACACTGCCTTATCAAGGGTTATTCCCAGCTGCAAGGTCAATTGAGCATTTACAATCCTCCTCAGCAGTCGTCTTCTTTTAACTCATTCCTCCCAAAACCTGTGAAAGGAGAGAAATAGGCACCTTCAAATCTCATCTAAATGAAATGCCTTCCTTTGGATTTTAGCCAGTTTGTGTTGGGATGCTGGGCAACACTCCCCCTCCCTCCCTGTATTTTCCCCCAGCAGGCCAGTGACTCTGTGGGCAGTGCTGAGCTCCTCTTCCTTCAAGGACACTGGGATCCTCTTTTGAACCCTGCCAGAAATTCTGAGGAAGCTACAGCTATGTTTAGTTATTAAAATTACTGTTCCTTTCCTTACCTAGCTGTGCTCTCTTGACAAACCAGGTTTGCTCTTGGCATTGCTCACAGTACTGCAGCATTACCTGTTTTCTCCCACCTGTAGGGATGTGATGGCTTTTGGTTGTGGCTCTGGCACAGAAGTGTGCCTGGAAAAACACCTGGCACAGGGGCTTGGCTGAGAATTAAAGAATTAAATAAAACCCTCTGTCCCCTTCTGGAGTTTGTTTTGTGCTGTTGAAGAAAGGCAGAGGTGTGCAGAGGGATGGGGAGAGGATGGGGCAGACACAACTCTTCAGCCATTAAGGGAGAGACAGATTTCCATGGGGAAATCTGCTTTCTTTTTGCAGCTGAAGCAGTGAGGATGGACCATGGATCAGAGCCAGCAGCGTGGGAGATCAGAAAACTGTTGCATTGAGGTCTCTTCACCCCCCTGGTATTTTAGTGGTCATGAGCAGGTCATGAATGTTTGTAGCAGGCTGAACTTGCAAAATTCACTGGAAATGTGAACTCGGGGATATTTTTGGCAAATCTGGAAAGGAAATAATCCATCCGGAGGCTGCAGGATGCAGCACAGCCCCTGCACACGGAAAGGTCCCAGTGCCTCTGAGCTGCACACATACAACGGACACAGGACTTGGCTGACTTGTCAAAACTTTCCTCAACTCACTACAGTGCCTTGCAATCAACTGAATTTTGTATTTACAGTTGAAACAGGAAAAGCAGGACTTGGTCCATACCTTGGTGTAGCAATTATGAAGCAACCTAACGGCAGACTGTAACCAGCATCTGAAAATCGGGAGTGTTGTAATGTGCTCAACAACGACATGCCCCAGAAGAGCCCCCCAGCATGGAAATACTGCTGAGATGGACCACAGTGTAACCACTGGCTTTCTGAACAACAGCATGTTATCAAAGACTTGAGGTGCAGATCCCTGTTTTCCCTCTTCTTCAGGGCAAAGGCTGATGTGGGAATTGGGCTGGGATCAGATGCTTGCGAAAGCAGTCACTTGCACAGCTTTTACTATGGGCTTAGTGCTTTGCCTCTGGAATATCACTTGGATTTGGCAAAGAGCTTCTTTCCCTAATCCCTATTCGTGCAGAGACATGTGGAGGCTCCTGGGAATCCCTGCTGCACTAGGGACTTGGGTTCAGCAAAGTGGGAATACTCCCTGGGAATACTCCACAGTGGGATCCTCAGTTACTTTGCAGAGGCATTCAAGCAGAGAGTCCAGTTGTTACAAATCACATGTAGGATCTCAGAGATATCCTCATCAACATGTGCTTGAGGATCTGGAAGAGGGAACAACACAGATGTTTCTGGCATTGACATAGCCAGACTTAACTCTGGTTTCTGTTGTGATCAACAAAGGACCTGGTACGTGGGATGCCCTGCCTGGTCCCCTCATCTGAAGGTATTCTGCCTCATTGTGGCAGCTGTAAGACTCTGTCTTGTCTTTGCCATTGGCTTCTTGAATCCAAATTGCTCCTTTTCCTTGGCAAGGCAATGTGATTGTCAGGGAGCCCATGCTAACAGGCAATAATCAAGGGGCTCGGTGCTGTCCAAATGCAGAGTGTGATGGAGTTGGAGGTGGTGGAGTCGTGCTTTCCTTGGGAGCTGACACCTGCCTCTGCCTCTTGCCATATACCCCAGGAGCAGTGCTGGGACACAGGGAGGGACTTACCTGTAAGACAGGACTGGAGCTGATGTGCAGAGCGTTCCCTGGGCTCTGCTGCAGGTGCCAGTGTTTGTGGGACAGGTATCCTTAGCAGCCAGCCTGTATTCGAGGCAGGTGCTGTGACTTGTTTTGGGAACTGCACAGGATGACATCAGGCACAGCCATAGTTTTATTTTTATAAGGTGTCAGTATTTGACCAGGAGCATCTCCAGTTTTCTAGAGGAGGAAACCACATCTGAGACAGTTCTGTTGTTGCCAAGAACGTGAAAGCTATTTGAATATTTCTTAGTAACTGTGCTTTGGAGTTTTAGGGTGAGGTAAATGGTAAAATCCCCTTTCTTCCTCACCCCTGTGGTAGTCCAGAGGATTCATGGGCAAAGTCAAGATGTCACAAGAACAAACTGTGTTCTTACTCTGGCTGTTTTGAGTAGGAACAAACCATCCCCAGAAGTGTGGTGCAGAGAAACAGAGCAAAGCTTACCTCTGCTCAAGGAAACTCAGACAAGCTTTTCTCTAAAGACTTGAGGAGACAGCACTGCAGAAACAATGAGGTCCCAAGATGGCAGTGTGAGGAAGAGGAGCAGATGGGATTCCTCACTCCAAACTTTTGAGGCAAATGCAAACCCAGCAATACAGGGTTTTAAAAAATGAAGGAACAGAGCCCTAAAACTAAAACAAGGTTCCAAACAAATCCCACCCCCTCAAGTTTTCAAAATCTGCCTGGACAAAGCCCTGGGCAGCCTGCCCTGCCTTTGAATGCAGTCCTGCTTGGAGCAGGGGATTGGACTGAGTGACCTCAAAAGGTCCCTTCCAGTCTAAATATTTCTGTGGCTCTGTGATGGATGTTTGAAATATAGAACAACCAGACCTAATTATAGCATTGGCGAAATCCATGACACATCCATCTACAGCTTAAACCAGTGCTGTTCCCTCCCCCATCCCATAAAGCCAGAAACAGGGCAGAAAAAGGTGCTCACAGTCTACAACACACAGTGGTTCTTGGACAGGGAGACACTCAAGAGGGAACATCTCAAGAGCTCCAAAATCATTACTAATGTGGAGAAGATGAACAAGAAACTATTGGGAATTTGGGGACACAGAACAAGGTGAGGGGGTGGCAGGTTTAAAATAAAGAGGAGCTTAGAGAGCTTAAGCTTCTTACAAAGACCTTGATTTCTCCCCTGTGGATTTCATTGGCACAAGACATCACTGAAGGAAAATGTATCTATGAATTAAAAACAAACAAACAAACCCAACCAAACAAAAACACTCACCAAAGAAAACCCCTCAAAAAAACCCCAAAACAACAAACATATGCCTGTTTCTGAGTCAGGAACCTTTGATTCAGGAGATCTTTTGAGCCACAGATCAGTGGTTTTGGCCATACAGAAATGTTCAGGTATCCCCAAGTGTCCATGTACCTCCTATACTGTCAGAACGAGCTTCAATGAGCTACACATTGCCTGCAGAAACACCTCTGTCCACTCGGGTTTGACCCTGGCCTCTGCTAAATTTGCAAAGATCAGCAGATATCTCCCATCACACTTGGGAAAAAGAATTCCCTGTCACCTTCTCCTTTCACTTACATTATAAACTTCTGTTGCCCAGCTTCTTCCTGACTGAGGAGTCCCAAGCTATTCTCTGGCTTCTTTTGAAAAACATTACCTCAGTTGATTCTTCTTTCTCTACCATTCCTCTCGTTTTACATTATCATTTTTCTATAAACAGATCAGAATTTTTGACAATTCACCATCATGGGTCTGAATTGTCTGTTGGTTCTGTAGGGCATTCACTGTTTGATTTTACTTTTCATTCATCTTCTAATGATTTTCTAGCCTTCCTTTTGCTTGTCTGGCTCCTCCTGAACAGCAAGCTGATTTTTCATAGAAACATTAATTGTCACAATAAGATCTTTGCTCAGTGGTTGTAGCTAGTTTAGAGCCCAGCACTGCATGAAGTCAAGGAGGATTAACCCTCTAGCCATCTTTTTGTATTTACCAGGCATTGCTCTGTTATTGCCTGGCCACTCACTGCTAGCAGATCCTTCACCAGCTCTGCACCAGACTTTCATCTTTGCAACTCTACATCACCCTGAGCTAGCAACAAACTTCATCACCCCAAGAGCACATGGTCAGAGACAGGCATGTGGAAAAAGGCCTTGTCTTTCTGTGCTTTCACACTCACATGCTCCCAGAGGCTGCCTCAAGCCCTGGACATCACACAAATAGCTACAAAACCTATTTGGAGAGTTACAAAGGATCCAGCCTAGGTGAGGGGACAGGAGGGGGTTTGAGAAATTCCCTTCCTCCACAATACAGAAAGTAATCTGGTACCTCAGAGGAGAGGTGCTTGTCTGTAAATAAGCTCTCCATGTGAGGAGTTCACTTATATGCCCTCAAAGCTCCCAAACTGACAGGCACTGTCATTCAGCAGCAGTGTGCAGTGCTCTGCAGAGCCTGTCAGTCTCTACCAGAGCTTTGGGGATCACCCTGCTGCCCTCCTGCCTGCTGTGGGAGGGAGAGCTCAGTGGCAGCTGCATGGGAAAAGCAGAACTCAGCCCTATTTTAGGTGACCTTTGAGGACCTCACCTGCAGATGCAGGTAGCTGGGTTGTCCCATTGTGCCACCTGGCACCTCTGTTCACAGTGTGAGGTCAGTCACCCTGCCAGGGGACCTGGGCAGGCAGGGTGTACCACACTGCTGAGTGGAGAAGGAGACCTGAGCTGTCCAAGCTGCAGCTTGTGCTGCTGTACAGGTCCTGTGTGCCTGATACAAAGCATACAGAGCCTGCAGCACGACGGTGCAGGGGGCAAACTGCACCTGAACTAAGAAAGCATTACAAAGGAAATTGTAACAGCACTTGGCCAGCCCAGCCCAGCCAGAAGAAACAGGCTTCTAGCAGAAATGATAAGTGGTTTTGACCTGGATTTTCTAGAAAATCACAGACTGACCACACTTAACAGGGTCTTTTGTGGAATGGGGTGACATACTCGAGAAGCATTGAAATAATCTCAACTGAGCCTGCTGGGACAGACTCCCAAGAAAGTCCTGACTACGACTTCACATCTCTGGTATTATCAGTTCCTGTACTCTAACTTAAATCAACAGCACCTTTCCCAGTGCAGTGCACAGCCCTTGGAGAGGATGTACAGACATGTTCCTCTGGCCATCAAGCACAAAGCACTTATCACACAGAAACCTGGTCGTGGTGAAGCTCTGCAGAAATTGCTGAGTTGATAGTCCTCATTTATGGGAAGGACACAGCTCCCCACTTGTAACTGGGACACTGTAGGTCACAGTGGTGTGTACCACAGAGCCTACACCCCCCCAACAAGAGCTGACAGCCTAGAACATGCTTATCTTGTGGTTGAATTACTTTTATTCTGAGGTTGCCAACTCTTCACTGCTTACCTACAACCTGCAGCTACACAGAGACAACAAAGTTCTTCCAGGTCTCCAGCAGCCCATTGCCTCAGAGATACAGCCTAAGCAGGGCTCTCCCACCTTCAACAAAAGCACCAGCAGTTATTTTTTGACCAGGTCTCCAGGCTGTACAGGCATAACCACCAAAAGGACGGGACTTTAACAACTGCTCTTGAGTTGTGCAAGGAACAAGACCAGAGGATACTGACAGACAGTTCAAAGTGATTCTGCCATTCCAACACTAGCATCCACAGCCCCATTACCACAGGACAGGAAAGGAACACTTGGGTATGTCCCTCAACTCTGCAAAGGAACTGGCTGGAAACCCTTTAAAAAGAAAAATCCAAGCCCTGTAAGAGTAGGAGAGCAACAGCTGTCTTGATTTTTAGAGCCTTTGTGGTATAGAAAACTGCAGCAGAGCTGTAGCCCACCTGTCAGAGGTGCACTCAGTCTGGGAGGAATCACCACCCACTCATCCAAGCAACTCTAGATGATCTTTAATTCCTTTCCAACCTAAAACATTTTATGATTCTATCACCTGTCTCAGCCAGCAAAAGCAGCCATTCTGCCACAGAGCAACACCATCCACATCTGTAATTTCTCCTCAGTACAGAAAAGGAGCATCTCATCCTCCCAGCCACACTTCAAGGACTTAGTTCCAAGCATTAAACTAGAAACCCAATCCTTCCAACTCGAGTATCAGGTGGGGCACACAAGTGACCAGGCCTACAGCCCACCCAGCAGGAGCAAAGGCAGCGCTTCTCCCAGTGGTCCACACTGCACCAGCCCAGAGACTGGCACTGAACAAATGCACACATGGGAGATATTTCAGCTTTTATTCGCAAATCCATCTGTACATTCCGACTCGCCGAGTGGCAGCTGCCAGGGGCCGGCAGCACCAGGGGGCAGCAGCAACCAGGAGTCACCGGAGCTTCCTCAGCGCTTGGAAACAGGAGCCAGCGGAGGAAACCAAACCCCGCCGGCTCTTACATCTCACCTTCTCTCCGCAAGGGAATTGGAAATCGAGTCATCTTTATCACATTCAGAAAGGTGTTGGATTTAGAGTCCTGCGCGTTCAGCATAACGATCTCGAGCTGAAGTGACTATTCTGCAGAGCAGCTTGAAAACTATCCCAGGCTTGCTTTTCCCAAAGCCAGCATCTTAAAGCTGCAGTACTCTCCAGGCATCTTTCCCAGCAGTCCCAAAGGCAAATAACAAAAGGAGCCCTTGCAAATAAATAATCACAGGAAAATAAATAAGATTAGAACTGAAATATACAGTTACATGGTCTTTATTTGGTTTCAGAGGTGGAAAAAAGTGGAGCCAGACTGCAGCTTTAAGCCTCATGCCTGAATCAACCTCAAACACTTGGTAAATTTTACAGCTGATTAACAGTACAGGTCTGAGATCTGAAGTTCCACGGAGATTAACATTTAGGCACAAACGAACACCCTTCCCCAAGGCATACTTTATTTTTGCGAGTTAGAAAAAGCCTGCTATGGGGAAGTGCCCCTTCCCGAGCTGAACAGACACGACTGAAGACCTATTTACTGTCACAGTAAAACATCCCAACAAATAAGTAACCCCACCCATGGTTGCAAGGGAAAACTGGTTCAAACCATGCACCAGGGAGACAATTCTCTCTCAGGATCCTTCAACTCCACTGGCACCACAGAATCCACGAGCAAATCCAGCTACCAGCAGGGCTGCCAGCTGCCTATCGCTTCTCGTGCTCCAAGCCTGGTTGAGGAAAGTCATAAGTCCATTATTTCTACTTAAGCCAGAAATCCTGTTAATGTCATTTAGAGGCAGTTCTACAGCAGGAGCTCTTGATCTGCTCTCTGTTTGGGGTGCACCAACTCCCTCTCCAGAAACTCCCACACAGAAAAAACACACAGAAGAGAAAAGCAATCCATTGCAAGCCAGTGTCCGATGATTGTCCCTTCGGGGAGGGCAGGGATCCAGGGCAAGGCAGGGGAAGGGAGGAGGATGGCAGGTGGGGAAAAGTTAGAAACAAACTCAAAACCACCAAGACACAAGGAGGAGCTCAAAACCCCTCAGCAACTGATGGCACTGGGTTGCTGTTTGCTAACAAAGTCTGAAATGAAGTCGAACTCGTTCTGTCCCAAGAATAACTCTGGCAGCTCCTGAATCCGGTCCAACCCCAGTTCCAGGACAAGGGATGTCAAAACCTCCTCATCTATGAGATCAGTGTCCATAACATTCAATGTCAGCGCTGGTGAGGGCATGTGCTGCATGCCGGGGTGCTGGCCCGGCCCCACTCTGTACTGCTGGGCACCAGCTGCCATGGGCCCGTTGCTCATGCCCAGCGGGTGGCCCTGGTACTGGGTGTTGAGTTTTTGTAGATGCATGCTGGCCATGAGCTGCTGGGTGCCCACCGGCCCCATGTACTGCTGCTGCTGACCCGGGCCATTGAACATCATTGCGTTCTGCATCTGGTGGTGGCCCATCTGTCCGCTGAGGCTGGGTCTTGGCCTCATGGCACCGTCCATGCCAGCCCCTCCGTAGGGCATCATCTGAGCGGCGGCAGGCAGCGTCCTCAGTACATGCTGCCCGTGCTGCGGGGGTCCCTGCAGCCCGCTCACCCCCATGCGGTAGCTCTGCAGCCCGGCGCCACCGTGGCTCATCGGCATCATCATGTGCTCAGCCATGCCTCCAGCTCCCTGCGAGATGACAGCGGCTCGGCCACGGCTCCCGNGGCACCCCTGCAGTCATCTCTCCGGTGCCTTCCTCCTCACAGTGCCACTGACCAAGTCTTTGTACCCGCTGACACACTGGGACAAAGGTGCATCCTGCAGCATAAACAGGGAGCTCAGCGCTGAGCTCCCTGTTTATGCTGCAGGATGCACCTTTGTCAGGTGCTCCCAGGGCCGAGGTTAGTGGTCAAGAATAGTTGGTGGCATCTGCTGTGTTGGTTACTCGATCGGAAGCATCTTCCTAGCAAGGATGCACCAACCTTCCCAACACAGATGGTACTGAGGATATTGTACATGCACGGGTTTGCTGGTATAACTGTCTGCAGCAGTGTCTTTGTCGCCTTTGAGGTGAGCTCTGTCTCACGGGCTCCCAATGCAGCCCACGTGCCCACCTGCTGAGCTTTACTAGCCAAATTATATCACCCTGGGCATAGACTGCAGCAGCTCTGGTGCTCTCGTCAGGACGTGGTGCATTCCAGTAGTGTATGAAAGAACAGTGGTGATCTCCCATGTCTGTTTATGTTTTGAAGGAACCTAGAGACTTCTTTTTAAAAAATACTAGTGTTGCATATTTACCTGCTTGGAAGGCATGGAGTGACACAGTTCAGCTTGCTTCCCCAACTTCATTCTTTGTCTCTTTCCCAGACAACTCTTAACCACAGCATTACAGACCATGGCACTGGTAGTGACATACAGAACTTTTCTGTTGGCTTGGAGCAGGTTATTTGTGGAGTTTTAAGTGTTCTGCATATTCATGGTGCTTGCAGACCCTCGTGAGCAGAGGAAAATTTAAGTCAGGCAGCATGGGCACTGTAGGGGAGTTCTGAGCCATGGTATTGACCCAAAGGGTTACTTTTAAGGAATATTTCTGTATCAAAACACTTTAAACCAGTAGCTCAGAGCAGGGAACACCTGTGAGCCTTCAGCTCCAAGATGCCAGCAGCCAGGAATGGAAAGTGTCTTCTCTTACCTGGACAGAGCACAGGGCCATAAATCTCCAGGACACTCTGGGAGTTGCATTTGTTTGTGCCACCTTCTGCCTTGTTAGGTGGCTGGGATAGGTTTCAGGTGTTGTTGGTGAGCCTCTAGCTGATGAATCAGTTGGTTAATTGTTCATTATAATTACGTAATGATTGTTTTTTAACTCTAGAGATTTTGACAAATGCATTTTTAGTACTAATAAACACACACTCACATACATATACCCGCCTGCCTACCAGTTCACATGCAGATGCACACCCAGGTGAGGAATAAATGCTAGGGGAGTGTCTGCCCTGGTGTTTTCAGAGGCATCCAGCCATGAAAACATCTCTCACTTGGAGGAAAGGTGTGGTGTGTCCTGCAAGACCTGGGTAGGGGCAGGAATTCTTGGACAGGAGTAACAGGTGGGAAAGGGCTCTCCACAGCATTTGCATTACTGAAGACCCCAAAGGTGGTAAACTGCCCTTCATTTTGGAAACAAATCAGCAGATGACGGAACACTCTTGCTGAACACAAATGGGAAGGTGCCCTCTACCTCTATCCTCACTCATGCCCTTCTCCTGCAAGGGTAAGACCAGTCAGCTACTCATCCAGTCTGAGAAGAATTTGACCAGAAACAGAGCTGTGTGCCAGCTTTGTGCCATGGTCCCTAAATGTCTCCCCAGCATGACCTGGGGTGTTTGAGAAGAACCAGTGCCTGCAGAAAGGGAAGGGCACAGGGGAATGGGATGATGTGAGGCATTGCAGTGGGCAGAGGTGTCCAGAGATCCACAGCTTCCATGTTTGCCATGTGTGTGCCAATTTCTTGTGCTCTGTGTCCTGAGGGCTCCCTGTTCTTGAACCAGTAATATTTTATTTTATTTTACAGGGACCAGCTTAGACAAGCCTGCTGCAATTCACACTGTCCCACCTGGTGGCTGGGGAGCAGAGCTGGGAAAGGGCTGACCAGTTCTGATAGCATCCCTCTCTGCTCTTCTTGGCCCAGAACAACCAGCAGGTCCTTGTTGTGCTCAGGTCTTGAGGATTAAGGACCCAAACCACTGCAGCCGTATTTACAAACACTGTGTGTGACCCCTCTAACCCCAGGCTTGTGTCTCTGCCCTGCCATCTGCCATCAGCCCAAGGACAGACTGGCCTTTCTGGAAAAGCAGATAAACTGCCAGATCCAGCCCTTGGGCTCTTGGTCAGTGAGCCCTGATTGAAGTCACCACATCAGCCACCTCCATCAGTGTGTCATTCATGGCTTCCTGACATGGGACTTCCCAATGTCTTGGGGTGATTTTATGGTGATACGTTATTCCCTAATCATTTGCTTTATGCCCAGAAATGGCTGCTGTAGCTTTATGATGGACCTGGGGTGGGGAGCCTTGGCCTCCTGCATGGTTTGGTTCAAACCCTCTCTCTCCAGGCTGTGGTGTGGACCAGAACACTACATTGTTCCTTTTGTTGGATTAGATTTTTTGCTAGCTTGAAGCAAGAAGTTTTTTTTTTTCCCCTTCCCCTAGCCTGGAGGCTGTCTTGGGAATCCTCTTGGCAGCTTTTTGGTTTTTTTATCTTGAACTGTTTTGGCTTTGATTATTTTTATTTTTATTTTTTTTTGGTCCATCTGGGGAGCTGGCGGGGGGGCCACCCTGAACCTGAGACCTTGGAGAAGCTGAAGCAACACAAGAAAGGACACCAGAACCCACCAGCTTTGCCTGCTGTGAGGAGACCCATGGCAGAAAGGTTCCCATCTATTCTGCCCAAGCGCTGTGTGAGCTCCTGTTCCCTCCCTTCCCTGAGACAAAGGGGGGCAGCTGCCATCCACACGGTCTGGGGAGGGGTGAGGTGTTAAGGTTTTGAAATTTTGATATTTAGCATTTGTTCAATCCTTTTCTGTGCCTTGCAGGCACCCCCAACCCCTCCTTTTTTTTTTCTTAATAAACAGGTTTTTTTCTTCACTTTCACCTTCTAGTATCAACGTCTCTCATTGGCAGAAGAAAAGGGAGTTATTGAAGCCCTTTCCCTTCAGAGGAAATGCTTATTCCATGGTGTTTTCTCCTGAAATTTGTCTCCAAAACTGAGACACTGTTGTAGGCCAGTTTTAAGGGAAATAATATAAAGGCTGTTATTAATTTAGGTATGAAAATCAATTACAAGAGAAATAACCAGCTCAGAGGGGAAACATGCTAGATGCTTCAGATTTAAGTGAGTAACCACTTCAAAAACAGATGAAATAGGGAAACACAAGTATGTCTCAAAATCAAAGCAGCTCCATTTTTGGTAAAGCAGGAGCACTTTTTCTGAAATGGCTCCAGAGCAGCAGCAATCAGAGCTCAAAGCAAACACAGGAGTTCAGCTCTGCTCTGCTAATTCCAGGAAAGAGACCTGCTGTGCTAAAACCAGCTTCAGGTGAAGAACATATTTCTAACCCAAGGCACCAAATGTCTTCTGGGCAATTTG